>CAXKVX010001446.1:0-140059 GCA_964058865.1 Eleocharis quinqueflora
AAAACTATAAACCTTTCTGAAAACCACCACGAAGAAGCATAGAATACAACTCACAGTGCTTCATGTCTGATTACTTCACATATGCGTGGTAAACATTCCAGAAAATACAACAAAGCATCTTATCCTGCTACGAGAAGTGTTTCTGATTTTCATTTATGGGTGGTAACTATTCGAGAAAACACCACAAAACATCTTATCCTACTACGAGAAGTGTTTCTGATTGATTACTTCATTTATGAGTGGTAACCTTCCTAGAAACTACAAACCTTTCATGGAACCACCACACGAAGAAGCATATAATGCCACTCTAAGTGCTTCATATCTGATTATTGCATTTATGGGTGTTAAACAATCAAGAAGACACCACAAAGCATCTTATCCTGCTACGAGAAGTTTTTCTGTTCCGAGTACTTCATTTATTGGGGCTAACCATTTAAGAAAACACCACAAAGTTTCTTATCTTACTACGAGAAATGTTTCTGATCGGATTACTTCATTTATGAGGTGGAACCTTCGAAGAAAACTCTAAACATTTCATGAAACCACCATAAAGAAGCATAGAATACTATTCTAACTGCTACATATCTGATTACTTAATTTATGTTTGGTAAACATTCAAGAAAACACCACAAAGCAACTTATCCCGCTACGAGAAGTGTTTCCGATATTATTACTTCATTTATGGGTGGTAACCTTTCAAGAGAACCCCAAACCTTTCTGGAAACTATCACGAAGAAGCATAGAATATCACTCTAAGCGCTTCATTACTGATTAGTTAATTTATTGGTGGTAAACATCCATCAATATACCACAAAGCATCTTATCCTGCTATGAGAAGTTTTCTTATTCGAGTACTTCATTTATGGGTGGCAACGATTCATGAAAACACTACAAAGCATCTTATCCTGCTACGAGAAGTGTTTCTTATCTTCATTTATGGGTGGTTACTATTCAAGAAAACACCACAAAGCATCTTATCCAACTACGAGAAGTGTTTCTGATTGATTACTTCATTTATGAGTGGGAACCTTCCTAGAAACTACAAACCTTTCATGAAACCACCACACGAAGAAGCATAGAATGCCATTCTAAGTAGTTCATATCTTATTACTTCATTTATGGATGTTAAACAATCAAGAAAACGCCACAAACATCTTATCCTGCTATGAGAAGTGGTTCTGATTCGAGTACTTTATTTATGGTGGTAACCTTTAAGAAAAGTCCAAACCTTTTAGGAAACAACTACGAAGAAACATAGAATACCACTCTTAGTGCATCATATCTGATTATCTCATTTATTGGTGGAAACATTCAACAAAACACCACAAAGCATCTTATCCTGCAACAAGAAGTGTTTCTGATCAGAGTACTTCATTTATGGGTGGTAATCTTCCAAGAAAACTCTAAACACTTCATGAAATCACCACAAAGAAGCACAAAATACCATTCTAAGTGCTTAAAATCTGATTACTTCATTTATGGGTGGTAAACATTCAAGCAAACACGACAAAGCATCTTATCCTGCTACAAGAAGTATTTCTAATCCGAGTACTTCATTTATGGGTGGTAACCTTTCAAAAAAAGTCAAAACCTTTTAGGAAACCACCACGAAGAAGCGTAGAATACCACTTTAAGTGCTTCATGTCTGATTACTTCATTTACTGGTGGTAAACATTCAAGAAAACACCTCAAAACATCTTATCGTATTAAGAGAATTGTTTCTAATGATAGTACTTCACTTATGGGTGGTAACCTTTCAAGAAAACTCCAAACCTTTCAGGAAACCACCACGAAAAAGTGTAGAATACCATTCTAATCGCTTCTTGACTAATTACTTCATTTATGGGTGGTGAACATTCAACAAAACACCATAAAGCATCTTATCCTTCTACGAGAAGTGTTTCTGATCTGAGTACTTCATTTATGGGTGCTCACCATTCAAGAAAACACCACAAAATTTCTTATCTGATTACTTCATTTATGAGGTGGAACCTTTGAAGAAAACTCTAAACCTTTCATGAAACCACCACAAAGATGCATATAATAATATTCTAAGTGCTTCATATATGATTACTTAATTTATGTTGGGTAAACATTCAAGAAAACACCACAAAGCATCTTATTCCACTACGAGAAGTGTTTCTGATATGATTACTTCATTTATAGGTGGTAACATTTCAAGAAAACTCCAAACCTTTCAGGAAACTTCCACGAAGAAGCGTAGAATACCACTCTAAGTGCTTCATGACTGATTATTCATTTATGGGTGGTAAACATTCAACAAAACACCACAAAGCATCTTATCCTGCTACAAGAAGTGTTTCTGATTCGAGTACTTCTTGCTACGAGAAGTGTTTCTAAACATAGTACTTCAATTATGGGTGCAAGAAAACTCCAAACCTTTCATGTTACCACCACGAAAAAGCATAGAATACCGCACTAAGCGCTTCGTGCCTGATTACTTCATTTATGAGTGGTAAACATTCAAGAAAACACCTCAAAGCATCTTATCGTATTAAGAGAAGTATTTCTGATCAGAGTACTTCATTTATGGGTGGTAACCTTTCAAAAAAAAACTCCAAACTAGTCAACAAACTAACATTAAGAAGCGTAGAATATCACTCTAAGTGTTTCATGTCTGATTACATTATTTGTGGACGGTAAACATTGAGGAAAATAACACAAAATATCTTATTATGCTACGTTAAATGTTTTTGATCCGAGTACATTTATGGGTGGTAACTATTCAAGAAAACACCACATAGTTTTTTATTCTACTACAAGAAGTGTTTCTGATCTGATTACTTTATTTATGAGTGATAACCTTCCTAGAAAACTCTAAACCTTTCATAAAAGCACCACGAAGAAGCATAAAATACCAAACTAAGTGCTTTAAGTCAGATTACTTCTTTCAAGAAAACACCTCAATGCATCTTATCATACTACGAGAAGTGTTTCTGATCCGAGTACTTCATTTATGGGTGGTAACCTTTCAAAAAACCAGCACGAAGAAGCGTAGAATAACACTCTAAGTGTTTCATGTCTAATTACTTCATTTGTTGGTGGTAAACATTGAAGAAAACACACAAAAGATCTTATTCTGCTACGAGAATTGTTTTTTATCTGAGTACATTTATGGGTAGTAACTATTCAAGAAAAAACCACAAAACATCTTATCCTACTACGAGAAGTGTTTCCGATATGATTACTTCATTTATTAGTGGTAACCTTCCAATAAAACTCTAAACCTATCATGAAACCAGCACAAAGAAGCATAGAATACCATTCTAAATGCTTAATATATGATTACTTCATTTTTGGGTTGTAAACATTCAAGAAAATACCACAAAACATCTTATACTGCTATGAGAAGTGTTTCTTATCCGAGTACTTCATTTATGGGTGGTAACCATTCAAGAAAATACCACAAAGCATCATATCCTGCAACGAGAAGTGTTTCTAATCCGAGTACTTCATTTATGGGTGGTAACTATTCAAGAAAACACCACAAAATATCTTATCCTACTACGAGAAGTGTTTCTGATCTAATTACTTCATTTATGAGTGGTAACCTTCCAAAAAAACTCTAAACATTTCATGAAACCACCACAAAGAAGCATAGAATATCATTCTAAGTGCTAAATATCTGATTACTTCATTTATGTGTGGTAAACATCCATGAAAACATCACAAAGCATCTTATTATGCTACAAGAAGTGTTTCTGATTCGAGTACTTCATTTATGGGTGGTAACCTTTCAAGAAAAGTCCAAATCTTTTAGGAAACCACCACGAAGAAACATAGAATACCACTCTAATTGTTTCATGTCTGATTACTTCATTTATGTGTGGAAATGTTCAACAAAACATCACAAAGCATCTTATCTTACTATGAGAAGTGTTTCTGATTACTTCATTTATGGGTGGTAAACATTCCAGAAAACACCTCCAAGCATCTTATCATACTAAGAGAAGTGTTTCTGATCAGAACTTCATTTATGGGTGGTAATATTTCTAGAAAACTCCAAACCTTTCAGGAAACCATCACGAAGAAGCGTAGAATACCACTCTCAGTGGTTCAAGTCTGATTACATGAATTATGGGTGGTAAACATTGAGGAAAATAACACAAAGCATCTATCTTCTTACGAGAAGTGTTTCTAATCTGGGTGCTTTATTTATGGATGGTAACTATTCAAGAAAACACCACAAAGTATATTATCCTACTACAAGAAGTATTTCTGATCCGAGTACTTCATTTATAGGTAGTAACCTTTCAAGAAAACTCCAAACCTTTCTGAAAACCGTCATGAAGAAGCGTCGAATACCACTCTAAGTACTTCATGTCTGATTACTTTATTTATGAGCGGTAAACATTCAAGAAAATATCACAAAGTATCTTATCCTACTATGAGAAGTGTTTCTGATCCGGGTACTTCATTTATGGGTGGTAACCTTCAAGAAAAGTCCAAACCTTTCAGGAAACCACCACGAAGAAGCGTAGACTACCACTCTAAGTGCTTCATGTCTAATTACCTCATTTATGAGTGGATACATTCAACAAAATATCACAAAGCATCTTATCCTGCTACGAGAAGTGTTTCTGATCAGAGTACTTCATTTATGGGTGGTAACCTTTCAAGAAAACTCCAAACCTTTCAGGAAGCCTCCTCGAAAAAGCATTGAATACCACACTAAGTGCTTCATGTTTGATTACTTCATTTATGTGTGGTAACATTCAAGAAAACACCTCAATGCATCTTATCGTACTACGAGAAGTGTTTCTGATCCGAGTACTTCATTTATGGGTGGTAACCTTTCAAAAAAACTCCAAACCTTTCAAGAAACCAATATGAAAAAGCTTAGAATATCACTCTAAGTGCTTCATGTCTGATTACCTCATTTGTGAGTGGTAAACATTGAAGAGAACACAACAAAACATCTTATCCTGCTACGAGAAGTGTTTATGATCTGAGTGCTTCATTTAAGGATGATAACTATTCAGAAAACACCACAAAACATATTATCCTACTAAGAGAAGTGTTTCTGATCTGATTACTTCATTTATGGGTGGTAATCTTCCAAGAAAACTCTAAACGTTTCATGAAACCACCACAAAGAAGCATAGAATATCATTCTAAGCGCTTAATTCTACAAGACCTCATTACATGTTCTTTCAACACAATTAGCATTTAACACATCTAAATGTATCTTCTTGACATCAGACTTGGCAAAGTGCAGCTCACCATTTCAATCAATTTCAAGGTGAAAGAAGCTTTATTATAGTGTCATGCTACTCCAATGAGAACATCCCAGACCTTGGTTTGAAGATTGAAGCTTTAAATCACCACTTTGATTAGGCATCTGCATCGTTTCTCCTCCATCTTTCTTCTTATTCTTTGACCCTTAAATTCACTAAAGATTACCATAATATTCTCCTCACTCTCCTCTTTTTATTGATATATTACTTGCAACTTAAATCTCAAAGAAGAAGGAGATCGAAGGCAATGGGAGCCCTCCAGTTCGTTGAGTCTGGGAAGAGTTCAGAGGTGGAGGACGTGTGGTGAGTTCATCTTCTCTCTCTTCTTTTTTTAATTTAGGTTTGGACAGAGGTTCAAACTTCAGGCAGAAAGCTTAGGATGCTAATGAGTCACTAACAAGGTCATGACTAGACTGGGCAGCGCCTGAGTAGAGTAGGATCCACCTGTCAGGTTTAATGAGACACAACCAAATGACCTCTTATGTCTTGTATTTGAATGAGCATGGTTTTCGTGAGCCAAAAGAATGACAAGACTTCAAAGCCCAGAACTTGTACATTTATTCAAAATTTAATTTTAATTCATGCATATCGGTTTTGAATTATTTGGAGGCCGAAATGGTCAAACTTTCAACTCAAATATAGCTAAAAAATCACAAATTCTGTAGAATTTATTTATATATAATTTGACTATATTTTTTTGAGCTTTGATCCTTGAATAAATTCAAAATGTTTTACATGATTATTTAATAGTATGTCAATTACACATATTATGCTCCAAATAATTTATTCATTCACATAAACATATTGTAAAATATTTGAAACTATTTTGTGGGTCCTCTTTTGAATCTTATGGCACTCTGTTTTGGCTAATTTTGCACTTAGGTCTCTGGTATTTTGAAAATCAAGCCAGATTAATAGTATTGCAACCATCGCTTGCATTTTTTGTATTCTCATGTCTTATTTTATTTCTTTATTTATTTAGGTTAATAATTGACATTCTTGTCATGCCAACGAACATAACTTATGAAAAATCATCATCAATCACGATAATATCATCAAAACAATAATATTATTAAAAGTCGAGAGCACATTAAAGGATGGCAACAAATTAATCCCATGCATAATCAGGGACGGATGCATGTAGTTTCGGGGGGCAAGTGCCTTCTGGAAAAAAAATATAAAATAATTTAGTGTATTTGTGCGATTTGTTAAATTTTTTCGAAATAACTATGTATATTTGAAAAAAAATCTATGTTATTTTATCCTCCCCTAAAAAAAAATTATAAATCTTGCCCCCGACGAAAATCCTGGATCCTCCCCTGTTCGTAATGCATTTATTCTTAAATCCAATTATTAAAACTAAAAGAGAAATAACATGGAATGTTAACACAATAATCAACAATAGATAACTCTCTCAGATTTCCAAACATGGCAAGTTGTAACAGGCCCATAGAGGGGACATGAGAGACGGTGCAAGCGAACCGCATAAAGCACATGGGCTCAAGAAAGGTTTGACAAAACCAAACCAGGAGGAGACAAAGCAACACCTAATCACATGCCAAAAGAGATTGAATTCTCTCAAATTGAAATTAAATTTGGGAAATTAATTAAGATATTGAGGTACATGCTAATGCAATCTATTATGAGATCATGAGTGACGAATGACGATATATATTTCCCTGTAAGAATTTGATGATGATAGAATCAGTTCACATGCTCAGTTGACCTGCCCCCTCCTCTCTTAAGTCTTAACACCTTGTCCCCACAGCCTTGCTCTCAATCATCTATTTTTTCTTATCTACAGTGCTATTGCTGCCGCACCAACCCTTCTCTTACTTATTTTTTCTTTATTTTATTTTAACACCATTCATAATTTGGAAGTGTACCGATTATTTTCTTCCATGATACGCGTGTGCTCACAATTATATTTGATCTCTTTTTTCTTATCTACATCAGCCTTTTACTAATATTCGATAGTAAAAGTAACTTATGGATGTCTTTATTTTCTTAAATTCGCAGTGTCCATTTTAACCGATCCAACGCTCAAAAATCATTTCAAAAATCTCACTGATCTCTCTCATCTCTCTTTATATAATTCATCTCTAGCTTTTCTCTCTCTCATCCGATCTCTTTAATTTTTATTTCTCATTTCTTTCTATCTCTCAACAAATCAAACCAAAAATATTTGAATTTGGAGGAAATATCAAGCTTTTTAATTCTATCTCTCTATCTGAATTTGGAGAAAAAATGAAGCAAATTGGAAAAGAAATAGAACTAGTATGCATTATTTGCTTTCAAAATCATTTTCAGAATTTCTTTGTTTTTTTCTTTTTTTAGACATAATTTACACATATAACATGGCATAAACATTTATTCAAATGGTTTAATTACAAAAAGAATATGTTAAGTCTTACAGCATATTTCAAAAAATATTACAACAATAAAATGACATTTTTGCAAATAATAAGTCTTTCTTCTAATTATATTTTATAAAAGAACATATCTGCAAAAAAATATATGTCAATCTCTCACATCGTAGTTGTCAAGCATGCAGCTACAGATTCATTTTTTTTATTTTTGTATACCTTTTAATAGGGACATTAACCAAAGTCCGGTATTAAAAAGATCTTTAATAGCAGTCTTTTACTAAGGTCCAACATTAAAAGAGGTCTTTAATAGCGGCCTTTTACTACTGTCCGATATTAAAAAGGATCTTTAATAGGAGTATTTTACTAATATCCAGTATAAAAGCCTGACATTTAAAAACGGGAGCTTCCAACCTTTAACAACCCCCCTATAACACTGGTTCGATATTAAAGACCATATTTTGCCGGTATTTAAAAGCGGGTGCTTCCAACCTTTAACAACTTTCCTCATGAAATTTTGAGACTGCCTCTCACTTTCTTCATATTCGTCATGGCTATTTTTTCACAAAAGAAAGAGAAAGATGAAATATAAATGGCATCTAATATAAATACTTGTTTTAGTAGTATAAACATCTGATATGTTTAGTTAACGTACCATTCACATGATATCTATTATCACACAACAAATGTACGAGCAGATGTGCAATATCTAATATAAATACTTGTTATAATAGTATAAACACCAAAAAAATATAAACACCTGAAAAGACAATATAAAAACTTGAAAATATAATATAATCCTCAAAAAAATTAATATAAACAACTAGAATTGTAATATAAATACCTGAAAATAATAGTATAGACAGAGAAATGCAATAGATGCACCTGAAAACATAATATAGTGATAAAAGCTAATATAAACATCTAGAATTATAATATAAATATCTTAAGTGTTAGTCAAGCTTTTAAAAAACGTTTAAAAGTTCTTAACGGTGAGGTGGTCGCTTAACGGTTTAACGTTAAAACAGTGTTATACAAAAGTTAAATTAAAAAACAGACAATCATTTTTATATATTATATATTTATTTCAGATCAAATTATGGTGCAAACATGCATATATTTGTCATATGTATGATTGTATGTAATTATGTACTATATAATATATTTAACAATATTATTAACATTACTGTTTTTTGTTTTCATCATTTAAAAATATACATGATATGATTTGATATGTTTAATAATTAGGATTTAGGATGTATTTTATTTTGAGAATGTGTTTCAATGTTTGTTTTTATAAGCTCCACTATCTAATTGAATAACTCGCACCAACATAATAATATCTCATACCAGCATCAATATACTACACAAGACCGGTATACCCAATCAATCAACACTCCATCATAAAACTGGTAACTACCCGACTAAGTTAAATATGTTGATTCAGAAGTAAAGATATTTATTTAGAGGCATGTGATAGGATTCATCGGTTGATTGCTTATGTATAATTAGTTATGTTAGAGTAGAACTATTTTGGAGGTCATATAACTAAACATTCGGATTTTTGCTCTTGTAAATTATAAAAAAAAACGGTTTTACCGATAACCAAATAAAACGGATTTAAACGGTTTAATCCAAGTTAAAACATAGAAAACAAGAAAAAACGATTATTTCCCAAAAACTTAACGTCAAAGATTTTTGTAAGTTAAAATGAAGTTTTTAAAATCCTGATGTTAGTATAAATATCATAAAATTGTAATATAAGCACATGAAAATATAATATATGCTTATGAAAATATAATATAATCACCAGAATAGCTAATATAAATATCTGAAGTGGCAGTATAAATATCAAAAAAAAATATTCTATAATCTCTGATAAAAAGTATAAGCACAAGAAAGACCTATAAACATCAATAATTGTAGTAAATACCTGCAAGTTTAATATAAACACGATAAAATATTATATAGGACATAAAAGTATGTTACATCATATGACGCTAATGTTCATATGAATGAGTACAATCATACCTTCTATTTTTGTCCACTATTATTTTTTATTTACAAAAATTAATTAGAGGGACGAAAACAGATGATGGAGATTGAAGGATTGGTAATCGGATATTTATGATATGAAATTTAAAAATTCTAATTGAGTGAGGTGGAACTTGGAAGTAAATTGTAAAAAGTAAACTAATCAAAATCATGTATAATTTCGCGCTTTCAATTTAAAATTTAATGAAATATATTAATTAACATGGAGCGGCGACAGATACGTCCTAGAAACCGCTTTTACGGCTACATGGTCCAATGTGTTGAAAATCCCCTCCATTTTATATCAAACTGGATATTCCTTTCCTAACACGAAAGACTTGAGACTCCTTATTACTCACTGGTTGAGAGAGACAACAAGCCAACTAAATTATTAATAAGTAGTTCCATTAAACATGATTAGAACTTAACATATGACTAACCATCAAGTTACTGTTGTTGACTTGTTGTCTTTATATTCATAAATTGGAATATTTCTTGAAAACAAAAGGAAAAAAACAGTTTAATAAATGATTAAATATCTATTTAAACTTCATCTGTATATACTTGTTTGATAATTATGTTTAAGCAAACTAAACATCGCATTTATAATGTCATAGATCAAATCAATTGAATTAACTATACCAAGATTATTGATAAAAAAAATTCCTTTTTTCTTTCTTTTTATGGCAAGGGCATCACAATATCCATGAAGGCATGAACTGGTGAGAAACAACAGTAATGGAAGCATTAAATATCAATTTTCTGTGTATCAACTTGAGATGATCATTTTTAGTAAAAAAGAAGTGAAAAAAGGAAAGGAAAAGGGAGATATCATCATATCAAATCAGGTAATTGCAACGCTCGGCGCAAGTAGGAAGTGGGACCCACGGAGCATTAAATGAGGCCCACAGTAATCATTCGGTAGGTGTGGCCGCAAAGTCACCTTGCCACTTAATCAGTGAGCACTAATCGTTTAAATCGAGTTCATGTCCAGCTAATCTACGACACGTGTCAGAATGTGGCTCCACGGATGAGCCTACCTAACCTAATTACTCGGGATTCGTTATGTGCACCACCCTTCCTGGGTTACTGTGCTATTTAGATCCTCTGTGGCAAGTGGAAACATCTTCTGTAAATTTAATTACTTGTTTGGTTGAATTTTGGAATTTAGGAATGCATGCTGTTCAGGCCTTCAGGGGCGAATGTATTATGAGTCAGAGGACAGTCGCTTTTCTAAATTTTTTTTGCAAAATATATATTTATGTTTACGTAATTTGTCAAATTTTTTAAGGAGATGCTAATCATTTGGATTTTTTAAGATGTGTCTGGTTTTGTCCTTTTTGAAAAAAAATTACAGATTTTTTCCTACAAAAATTCTGAATTCGTCTCGTGTGTCACGTAATAATTTATATATAAAAATGTTATATGCGCGAACCATGACCAGCTCGAACTGAACTCATATTGACATAACATCTAACTGTTAGTTTAGCACAAGGACGAAGCCAGGATTTTAGTTTGGGGGTGCAAAGATCCGAATCTGATTCGATCTCCTCCGACTCCAACACTTGAAAAAGTTCGACGATACTCGATTCAAACTCTGACCGATCTTGTCTGATCTGATTTATGACTGTAAGTTGTCGGAACTTGACGATTCAAAATCTTATTCGATCTCATCAATTTTATATGTTTATTGTAAAGCATATTTTACATAGACAATTATATAGCAACATTGATTATTGTAAAATACTCGTCAATTTTATATGTTTAATAATGTGACTCACTAAAGAGGATGCTAGACTCTCAATTTCTAAACTATTTTTCATTGTTGCGTATATAAATGAACGTTTGAAAAAACATCGAGTGTCTAACACCCCCAGCCTCTCCCTCTCTCCATCACTGATTTAGCATAATGAGAAATGTATATTCCACTCAGCCGTATGCAATTGAATAGCCTGGTAAAAAGTACACACTGGTTCAAAAATTATAATAAACATGACTATTTTTTTTGCAATTATAACGAAACTTTAGAATTACAGTGTTAATTGGCCCATCCTTGCTCTCTATCTACTATTATTTAGTTATTTGTTTAAGTTTTGTGAATTATGCTTCTCCAACTAACAAATATTGTTATTGCTAGATAGATACTAAAGATTTAATTCAAACAAAAAGGCTACAAATTAGTTTTTATAGATCAAATTCATGTTATATAGTTGACATGAAGTTGATATGCGTACGATGTTGAATTCAAAATTTAGCCTTTTTTAAAAAGAATCAAGATTATCATAATAAAAAATTGTCAAATGATACTCTGTCACGGGAAAAACGATCTTCTGCAATCTTTCTTTACGCCGGTTATATTAAAATCGGATGTAGAAGTGCCAGTCACACCTTCCGGATCAATTCTCCATCGGCTTTTCTAATAACCGATGTATAAATCAAGACATCCATGCATTTTATTTAGTAAATCTGGTGTAGAAAATATCGTTGTAGAGCGTCACACATCAATGCCCTTTGTTTATTAATCACTTGATGTAAAAATATGTGGAATTCTTTTGCAGCCCCTCATATACATCATTTATTCGAACCCGGTGTAGAAAACTTAGCATTAAAATAAAAAAGGTAGAAGTCAATTAAAATATTGTAACATATTTGTTTTGAGATTATTTTGTAACCCATTTTTTTTTTGCTAATGAATAGAATTTTATTTTGAGATTATTTTGTAGAGCGAGTCTGCTATATATATGGACAAAAAATTTAAAACACATATCAGTTCAATCGTTGATTGTCATTAATAATTGTGCAATCACACTAATTTTGCATCGATAATTAATTGTACAATTAAATTAATTTTGATCCATATATAGCAGAATTTGCCTATTTTGTATAAGATTTTTGCTCTCTTGGATTGTGGAGAACAAATCATTGGTTTCGTTTAATTAATTAATTTGCACATGATTCGAATCTGCAACTAACATTAATTAATAACAAAAAGATGATGTAGAACAAGACTTCAGTTTTTTGTCAAGAAGAGAATGTCGCTTCAGTATTAATTAACAAAAAGATTAGCGCCTTTAAGAAGTGCATCCACACCTTCGATAAAAAAACATCTAATTGTTTCTGCTTCTGTTACTGTAAATCTGGGTCCTTTATTTGCATCAAGATCATATTATTCTCAACTTATAATATCCAACTCCCTGAATCACATCACAATCGATTATTTCCTATAGTGCACCAGATCTGGGACGTTCGCTCCCTGATGCGCGGTACATCTTCCCAAAGGACATTCTCAATATTAATTAACAATAAGAATATAAAAACCATAATGAATAAAATAACATCCTCGCAAGTACCGTCCTCACTTTCTCCACTATCGTTTTCTACAAGACTCGAACACACTTTCCCGTTTCTTCATTACTTTCTCTTTTTTCGTCATCATCATTTGGGATCCTTCTTCCGACAAATTTTGGGTTGCATCCAAGGTTTTAAATAGCGTATAGCGGTCCATAGCAGTGAGGAAGTCATTTAGCGTTTAGCGGTATAGCGGTGATAAAGCAGACGATAAACGACAACATCGCTATTTTCTACATATACATTATGTTAAAGCAAATTGTCAAGAATATCAATGAAATTACTAAATTTAATAAATTTATCAAGAAATTATGCATCTCTCTTATGTCTTTAATAGAAAAATGCAACATATAAGAAAATACTGTTCACCTAAACAATTCATTTGATATGTTGATTTGAAAAAAAAATCTGAATTTAACTAGTTTGTTGATGAGAATTGGTAAGTTATGTATGGAACAAAATATAGAGCTTGTCGTGATCTTTCCAACGCATAAAAAATCACTAAAATCAGAGTTACGAGTCAAAAGTTATGACCATTTGAACAAAAGTACCGATATATCCGCTTTATCACTGCTTTTTTTCAGACCGTCATCCGTTTTATCACCGCTAAATTCCGCTTTATCGCCAAAAACCGCTTTATCGGCGTGTTTGAAATAAATCGTGCGGTTATAGCAAAATTTCCGCTATATTCGTTTTATCGGCGCTTTATCGCCGCTTTTTAAAAGCTTGGTTGCATCGCAAGGACCCGATCGACTCGACAACCACAATATGAAACTTTATAAAGGTATGTACTAAAAATGCCACCAAGAAGGCATATACTGCACTAAGTGGTAAATACAAATTCCTTCTCATTACACTATTTTTGTTTGAACAAAATAGAAGAAATTATGGCAAAAACATGAAGTTATGCGCAATAGTCACATCAGCCATGCTGCGGGGCGCAAGGGAAAAAATGGAGGTATGTACTAATTATGCAATTATGATGTAATGAAGGTCAATGGTACAAAATCGGTATCGAAATCAATTTCTTATTTTGGCACCTTGTCTAAATCGTTTATAATGTCATTTTTCAACAACAAATCAAAACGATTAGGTTAATCAAACCCTGCTATATTAATTCTATGCTAATAGCTTTCATCTTCCCTCGATACTTAGAAAGATATAAAGACGCAGATTTAATAAACCTCTAGATTACAATATTTCCTTTCGTTAATCAGTGTTAACCTAGACTATTTCTTCAGATCTAAGACATAAACCACAATCTTGTAAGTAATAGTTTAAACCTTTTAGATGTAGAAAATAAAATCAAGAAATAACTCATACACATCATAAGCAAATCGATCAAACCGAATAAGAACAAATAATTAAGTTCAAGTTTACATCATAAAAACCTAGATGAGTTTCACTCATTCATGGTGGAAAAAGAGAAATAAATACAAGATAAATCGATGTAGAACATAATTAAATAGAGAGAAAGAATGATCAGAAAAACTAGGATGAATCTCTTCTCCTAGTTTCCTTCTCCGCATTCTTCTATTTCTCCACATCTTTCCTTCTTCTCCCCAGACTTCTCTCTCCGAATTCTCCCCAAAAAATGTGTTAAAATGAAGTATCTCCTAGATATGTTCTGTTCTGGGATTTATTTAAACCAAATTTGAATTTAAAATGAAATTATACCCAAGAGACACCAAAAAATGCCAAAAACGTCTAAGTAACAGAAAATACACTGTAGAAACTGTGCTACGGCCCGCAACAGGTCAGCTGCGACCCGCCAGAACCCAGGAAAACCCCCCTATCGCCCTGACGCCCCGCATCAAGGTTGATGCTCCCCGCATCACTCCCCTTGGTGCCCTCGCGCCCTACAACATTCTCTCTGGCGCCCTTGCGCCCCGCAACATGGCTGATGTGACTAATGCGCATAACTTCATGTTTTTGCCATAATTTCTTCATCTGTTGTGAATCTAAGAACAAGATCTACATACTTGGATTATAATATTTGGCATCTCATTCTTGATTTCTGCATGAAAATTCACAAGAAGTAGGAAATTTTCTCGAAATCATACAAAACATAAATCATAATTAAAACTTACGTAATTTTGGTCAATTTCACAAGATAAATCCTAGATTTTTGTATATATGTAATATACTTATCAGGAACTAACATAATAAATAAGTAATTACCTCCTAAAAGAAGAGAGGGCAGACGATGCAGCGAGAGGAGAAAACCACGACAATGTTCATCAGCGAGAGGAGAAAAACACGAGATTGGTAGGGAACATGGATGATCTGGCGGAGTCGATCATTCCCATGCCCATAACTTCTCTGTCACCTACAAAGCATGACAGACCAATTATTGAAGAATAAAATCAAAATAGAATGGGCTGCATGCAATACTACTTTAAACCCTAAACCATGCAACAAAGTACCATGCAACAAACACCTCACAAAGTATCATGTAACAAAGTTCTAACTTATTTAGTTTCACTAAACAAAATATTAAAAATTACTAAAAAAACATCACAATGCAGAGTACCATGTTCCTAATAGACCTGTTATATAACAAAAATCATCCCACAAAGTGTTCATGTAACAAAGTGTTCAAGGAATAAGTTCTAACTTATTTAGTTTAACAAAAAGATGTGCCAGTGGCAATGGCACCTCACACTAAAAAGAAAGCTGAAAGCTAAAAGTAATTATCTTAAGGTGACGAGAGGAGAACAACACGAGAGATGGAACTAGAGATCAGGCAAGAAAGAGAGGAAAAAATCGATCAGATCATATCACCTCCGTGCCTCTAGCAGAGACAGATCTACTAGAAGTGTGGAGGCTACAAGAGGAGGAAGGAGAGTGAGAAATTGAGAAGGTGGAAGGCGGCTAGAGGAGGAAGAAGAGATGTGAAGAGAGAAGACGAGGAAGATGTTTTTTATACATAGAATTTGGATAAGACAACAGTTATTAAATATTACATGTTGCTTTAAGTCTACAGAGGGACAATGGTTATTTTAAATAACTGATGCCTTAGAATTTTAGGAAATAAATAATTCTGAAAAGTGCGGACAACGGTTGTCTGTAAAAAATCATTGACTTATTCCACCATAAAGCAACAGTTATTTAAAATAACCGTTGCCTTATATTTTTAAATTTTTTTATTTTTGTCAACAATGTTTTACAAAATCTTTTTTTTACTGTTGCTTTAAAGATGTTGCTAAATTCTCTTTCTGTTGTAGTGTATGCATATTGAAAGTTCTCCGATTTTATGAAAATCTATACAATGCGAATTTTGAAAAGAATAAGAGGTCTAAAAAACACTTGTGCATAGTTAGCGAAGATGTATATATTTTTGTTTTGAGACAAATACTACTAGAATAAAAGTAAATAATCATGTATTTAATGATTAAAAATGCATTATGATGTGAAATATCTTAGATGTATCAATTTAAAGTTTATAAATAGACTAATAATTATTAGATGCGTACACATGGATGCAGATTCAGTGTGCCATAATTGATCCGACCATAGGGAACATATCAGACCTAAACAATAGACAAGTTCATATCTGCACCATGAGGTCCAGCTGATGTACGCATTCTCTACATATACCTCCTTACTCTAATTCCTATTGTTTGGTCTCCCCCTTCCTTTTCACTAAGCTCTTGTTAGAAGACAACCAGCCCAAAGGAAAGAGAGAGAAAATAGAAAAGAGGCGAAGAGAAGAGAAGAGAAGAGAGAGAAAAAGGAAGAGAATAGAGAGACAGTGAGGCCGCAATCAAGAAAGGTGTCACCGGGTTGCATTGTCTTTGCGTGATGACTGATTTAGGGTTGGAGGAGACCGAGCTCCGACTCGGGTTGCCGGGAGACGGAGATGCGGTGAAGACCTCATGCAAGAGAGTGTTTGAGGAAACAATAGATCTCAAACTAAAGCTGCCAACTATGGGAATGGAGGTAAAGAAAGAAGAGGAGGCTATTATCAACCGAATTCCTAGCATGAAAAAATTGTCCGCAGCCCTCACTAGCGACCCCGAGAAACCTCGAGCTCCCAAGTACTTAAACCTTCCTCTAATTTTGTTTTTCTTATATTCTTGATCTTTCTTCAACAATTAATAAGCATGCAGTAGTAGTCTTAATGGTGCTACATGTCTATTCTTAGAAATAAAGAAAAAAAGTACGTCTAGACATTGTCCTCCCTTTTAATTAAATGCATAGGGTGGAGGGAGGTTTAGGCTTTTAGATTGAGAGAAAAGGCTATCAATATCATCCTTAATTGCTCTAGACGTGCGAAGAAAATCTGGTTCTTACCAATATTATGAAAATTTTTAAAATAGTTGCATATATATATATATATATATATATATATAATTTGTAGTACATTCTTGTAACTAATTAGGAATTTAGGACAAATAACCTGAGATGCAGTTATCCTTTTCTCTTAAAACATTAGAGGTAAAAAAAAAAGTAACCTATTAAAAAACGATAGGATAAACAGGATGAATATTATTAAATGATTAGTTCCACTTTTGTGTTCACCGATTATTCATGAAAATCATTCTAATTAGTTATAGTCTATTACTCTGGTAAGTATGGTCTATAATATTAATTCCATTGCATCAAAGGCAAGGTAATTTGTAATCAATTAAGCTACCTATATAGTAACAATTTTTACTAAATTAAATAGGGCACGAGCAGTGGGTTGGCCGCCAGTCCGATCGTTCCGTAAGAACATCATGACTGTTCAATCTGAGAAGAACAAAACCAAAGATGATCATGAAGGAGAGAAATCAGCTAGCAATACTACTGCGTCATTTGTGAAGGTTAGCATGGATGGTGCGCCATACCTTCGAAAAATAGATCTGAAGATGTACAATAGCTACAAGGAGCTCTCTCAAGCCTTAGAGAAGATGTTTAGCTCTTTCACTATAGGTACATATAATTCATCAAAAACAATTTTCCTAAAGAACAAAGATGAAAGTTCCTTTACTGTAGAATTTTGAAAATAATTGAGAATTTTGTTTTCTGCATTAATTATTGTTTTGGTGTACGATTAAACAACTGTGAAGGTGGAAATAATGGCTCAGAGTATCTGCCAACCTATGAAGACATGGATGGTGATTGGATGCTAGTTGGTGATGTCCCTTGGGGGTTAGTATTCAATAAAAATATAAAATATACAGAAACTAAATTTGAGAAGGTAAATTAATAAATGTAGCTTTAGTTCAAATAATTGACTTTATTCTGATGAATTTATCCAGGATGTTTGTTGATTCATGCAAACGCTTACGGATAATGAAAGGATCCGAAGCAATTGGCCTCGGTTAGTATCTTTTCTTACATTTTTTCGTTGAAATATTAAACAGTTAGGTTATGTTATTTTGTAATCAAGTAAATATATTTTTCAACTGCAGCACCAAAGGCGAAGGACAAATCCAAGAACCATGCTTGAATAGCAGGCAAGGAGCCATGAATTTTCAAAAAATGAGCTTGGCTTAATGTTTTTATGTGAGTGTGTCAGGGTTTTTATATATTTAGACAATATGTTTATTGTTTTGTTAAAAAAATGTGTGTATCTGAATCAAGCTAAGAGAATAATTATGGTGGTCATGTTACATGTTTGTTTGTGTATTGCTATGATGCTTCTTCTCGCGTTGTTATTACAACAGACCTTATTATTCTCTCTCGTTTAGTATTATTAATTAAGTAGCATATTCTTATTGTGGGAATCTTCATTGTATTTTAGTATTCTTTCTTTTTTATTGTATTGAATGCTTAGATTTGTACAATCAGTGGAGGGGGCAGGCCATGTGCATATAATTAGAGCATGTATTATTATATACTCGAGCCATCTGTCTAATAATTTTAAGGCTTTTTTGATCGGATGAAGCTTCTGGGGTCTTGCTTTAATGGGGTTAAATGAACCTGAAAATATGCAAAGATCACGGAAAAAGGAATTGATAAAAGAAAGTTTGAAAGTTCTTTTTTTAGAAAGAAGAACTCTCTTTTTTCTCAGAGAAAAGCAAGAAGAAATTTTGAAACTTTACCTTTAGGGGAAAAAAAAATATCGTATACTCTTCATCTTGACTTCAATTATAACTTTGAATTTAATGAAAAAAAATCTTATTTTTATATTTCCTATGTCACAATTATCAAGTCAAAGTGTGGAAGAAATGTTAAACTATTTGAATCTGACAAAGATGTAACTGATAATGAAAAAAAAAAAAACATCTCTGGCTAGCAAAAAAATGTTAGTATTGATCTGCTGATCAGCTACGGAAAGAAATGACAATACTTAATTACATGATCAGAAAAAAAAATGAGTTTATAATCTTTATGTCTAGTAAAGTTAATTGGACCATATAATTTTTTGAATTTTAAACAGATTTGAATACCGCAATTAGTTCTTGTAACTAGACATACTTTCACATCTTCTTTCCAAAACAGGATATAACCTCAAGTTCCTATTCCTAGTCTCTGTTGTTATTGTCATAGATAAAATGATGCGTGCAACGATGGATCCTTCTATTTGTTGAGAATCTGATTTGTATCATTATCGTTATCATATATTGATATATAACATATCCAAAGAATCATGTTGTCCAAGTTGACACCCATTGCAGGGGACCACACGTTGCGGCCCCATTTGTTTGTTAGATAGAAAATAACAAGACACAAATACTATTTGCTAGAATTATCGTTATTACCTGAGAGAAAAATTGTCTGTTCCCTGGCCATAAGGAGGGAAAAAACATCATTTTCATAAAATAATCAGGGAAAAGCTTCCACGGAACTACTCTCGACAGAAAAGATATCTTTTTCGTCGACTACCAGAGAAATATTATATTTCCGTAGAGTTAACCACGGAAGTGATTCAACGGAAATGAGTCAGCGATTGGGTTCCCCTCTTCTTATTTCCGTGGGTAGCATTTAAATACTTCCCTGGATTGCACACGGAACAAGTCATACATAATAATTTAAGGAAATCCACGGAAATAACGTATGTAATTATTATGTAATTGTGCAGATTTATTACTAAGAATATTATTTTTGTCGGTATAGTACATTACTTCCATCGGTAATATATTATTTTTTGAAATCCATTTTTTACATAAAATCTATTATTTATGGCAATAACACATTTTTCAAATGTAAATTGATGACATTTAATAAACAAATAAACAAATTCATCACTTTAAACAAATACACATTGCAAGTATTACTAGTATCAAAATTTACAGTTGTAAACTGCACAAAATATGAACCCCATGCTACTGTATCCCATATATTCCATGCTACTGCTAATTAACAAAATGTAGAGCATTCTATTTTTTCAAAATTAAAAAACTATAGTGGATTGTTCCGATTTGATTCTGTGCATCATTGATTCATGACTGCCTCGCCACTTGAGGCTTGCGCTGCAAATGTTTGTATCCCTACTCCCTAGTATACAACACTAGAAAAGAGAAATAGAGTTTTCTTGTTGAAAGATTTGTACAATACAGTTTGAAGTTCTTTTATTGAAAGAGAATTAGAGAATTAGAGTTTTTTGTGCACCATTGAAAGATTCCTAAAAGTGCTCTAAAACTATCAAGGACAGCTCGATCCTAAGTACAAAAATCTCCTTGTAAGCAACACAACACCACTATTTTGTATTATCCCAAAATTTTAATTTTAAGTTATGAACAATTATTCTTTTTTAACACATCACCACTATTTCAATTTTGATGGCAGAATACTCATACTCTATAGCAAGCCCATCTTCACTGGTAACAGATCAAGGCACAGGCACAATTGCTGGCACAACCAATTTACACAACCATTTCTCAGTTTTATCTAACTTTGTGCTTGTGCTAGAAAATGGTAAAAACCAGTAATCAAATTGACATATTAATGATGTGCAAGTAAACAAAGATCCCACCAGTTAGTTCGATTGCAAACATCACAAGCAGTTAAGAAATTAAGCAATAACTACACTGACACAAATCCTACAACAATTCATTGTTGTGCCAGTGCCTCTACACATCACAGTCCAGTAAACATAACCTCTCCAATAAAGCAAATCTCACCACACAGCAATCCAACCATCACTGAAAGCAAAGCTCAATAAACATATCACAAAGAGTCCAAAAACACAAACTAAAACTAAGTTATTTGCATACTTACCTGTAATAAAGGCATATTAATTCTTATGGCTCCTTGAGTAGTCTGAGAAACCGAACCATGACCCTACAATTGGAATATACAATGAATACAAGATTTTAGCATCAGCATAAAGGTACTGACAATAGAGCAATTTGAAACGAAACCATGACCATAAAGCCCAAAATTTCAAAGTATTGATGACAGTCGAAGAGGAACTTACCTGAGATAAAGGTGAACACATCCCTACAACAGTTTGAAAGGGTTGGAAAACTTAACAAAAATAGTAACTATTTCCAACGGTAAACTTAAATATTCCATGGTAATTTGGATCATCTCCATCACTAATCATATTCCAACAGAAAGGAGGCAAAATTTCTTTGGACATTGCTGTCGTAGCAAGGTTTCATCAGTTAATCAATGTGCAAATCTCAAATGTGCAAACCAGTCCAGTAAAGATCTAGTAAATTGTAATAAGAGGATGGTAATACCTGGTGGACACCAAGCTAGAATTAGTACCAGCACCATTGATTTTCTTTCCTTGCACATACAACCTTCTTACAGATGGACCCATGTCCTTTGGGCACACTGCAATGACACTCAAGTTTATGGGGATATTGAGGCCGATGAAAATTCATTGAAGACACATATTCAACTGTGCTCATTTCACACAGTATTTTTATCGAACACTTCATATGCATTGAAACTCACATCTAATAAACAGTATCGTAAAAGACCTTGAGTACTAGAGGAATGCATTCAACAAAATTAAATACAAACTTAGAGAAAATATCTTAGATCTGAGTAGAGGATATATATACCTGAATTAGCCTTGGTGGAACCCTCGACCATGATCGTCCGAGCTGGCCATAGAGAGGCGACGTGAAGCACGATGGGTGCCGCAAGATGGAACTAGCCGCAGCGAGGTGAGACAAAAGTATTGTGGAACACGACTAGGTGGTGGCGTAGAAAGGCGGAGGCAACTAGATCAACAAGCGGCGTAGTGAGTGGCAACAACAGAGAGAAAATAAGCGAGTTAGGGTTCTAGATTAAAAAGAAATGAACTGATGGTGGGATTGGGAAATATTCATATTTAGATACGAATTTTAGAGGGAACCAGGAGAGGGAAATGAAATTTTGGAACAATTTGGACAGTTCGCATAAGTCATTTCCGTGGAAAACTATCTCCGTGTGGAAGCACATGGTTATTTCCGTGGAATTGTACAGTTATTTCTGTGGATAAGTCATTTTCGTGAATCTATACGCGGAAATAAAATAAAATAATCTAAAAACGATTTTATTTTCATGAAATCTTGTTTTATTAGAGAAAAAATCTTAGCTAATCAGAATAATGTCAACAATTCTAGTAGTGAAATATACGATGGAAAAAGAAAATAGCTTCAATGATTTCCAATTAGAGGTTACTATCTTCCACGACATTTGTCTATCATGTGATAGGTGACACATTTTCCACTTGCAAAATCATGCGGAATTCGTTTATTTTTTCTGAGCTGAAAAAAAATCCTATAATAAACTAAAGTAGAACGAAATTCCTAAACAATTAAAATATTTGCCTTTAAGTTTTCCCACATTACGATTACAAATATGCGTAATGTTTCCCGTAATTTGTTCACATAAAATATATCATTCTATTGTTTAGTTCTTTATCCTATTTGCTTCGGTGAGGTGAATTTATAAATGCAACTGAGACAGCCGAAAGAGAGTATAGTGACAAATTCGAATTTCGAAAATAATTTGGCAAGGCTTAAAATTCTTGATTCGGATAGTATACATGTATAATCTGGAAACCATTTGTTTTGCATTATATAAATACCAAATTATACGATAATTTGTTTTTGAGAAAAGAGAAGAAACCATGTATTTTGATAATAAAAAAAAGAAATGTGACGTATAACTCATAAAATTCGTGATACTTGTGTTTATTTGCAAAAATTGTATAATATATTATTCTAAAAAAGTTCCTAAAACATTGATCTCATTTCAGAACTATTTTTGTTTGCGAATATTGTACTACGAGAACGTGGAGCGAAAGGTACAGTACAACAAAAACAGCACAAAACGAGACGAAACCAGTGTGTCAGAAGAACTTCGCCGTGCATTTAATGGGAAGCATGAACAAAGGAAACGGTGCCAGATTATGTCAGCACAACTGCTGCCAAACAGCCCATAGCTCAGTTCTCTTCTCTGTCATTTTCTCTGTGTAATCCTAATATATGATTCACTTGCCGACTTGCTGAGAGGTCCACTTCCTGATCAATTCATTTTTTTAAAAAGAAAAAAAAAGAAAAGAATAGGATGACGTGGTCTAACAATAACAAGGAACCGATCGCTTTTGATTTGAGTAGGTGATTTCATTCCACAATAACAAGGTTGGAGATACCGTGTAGGGGTGTAAACGGATCGGATACGAACGGATAATTGTTTTATCGTATTTTTATTCGTTAAAAATTTTCGAATACGAATACGAATTCGGATAGTCTCGAATACGGATATGAATCGGATATTAATTGAATACCGGATACGGATCGAATATCGGACTGATACAGATACGAAACAAATATTATTCGGATAATAAAAATAATTCTTATTTGATATGTGTTTATCCAAATGCATCAATGAATTATAAAAAAATGTGACACATAAACACAAATTATATATAAAATTAATTAGATTTGTAATCTTCATACAAAATCCAATAAAATATATATATAATATGAATTTTTTGGTTATGAATTCGGATACAATCGGATAATATCGGATACGGATATCTTCAAAAAGGGAACCCTAATACCCCGCCGCTCTCTACTCTCTAATCTCTCCTTCTCAGAAGTCAGAAAGACAGAACACAAAAACTCTCTCTCTCTGTCGTCGACTCTCTCTGTCTCTCACTCTCTCATTCTCCCTAAACAGAAATAAACCCTAATACCCCACCGGTCACCGCTCTCTCCTTCTCAGTTACTCACTCTCTCGACTATGTCTCTCATTCTCCCCGCCACTCTCTCCTTCTCATTCTCTTGACTCTCTCTGTCTGACTCTGACTGTCTGTCATTATCCCTAAACGAAAAAACCGATCCACCACAGATATGTCTCTCATTCTCCCTGATCCACCACAGATCCAGTATTCCAGTCACCTGAACAGTGAATCCGTTGCTGTGGCTAATCCACCACAGATCTGTCTCTCAGAAACATGTCTCTCATTAGCGGTGAGTGCAAAAAACGAGTTAAAAAGCGAGTTCCGAGTTGTGAGTTACGAGTTCAACTCGAGTTATCACGAGTTGAATACGAGTTCATATATCAACTCGGATTATAGTAGAAAATCGAGTCAACTCGACTCGGAAAATATATGATCTGAGTTCGAGTTGATATCAACTCGATCGAACTCGCTCGAATTACACCCCTAATTTAACATGCATAACGATGCACATTGACGCACGTATAGATTGTGTATCATCAATGAAGCGTATCTGTCTATCATCTCTCAATTCGCATGCCCATTATGACAGACAGCACTGCCAGTTAGCATTTTAATTTATTCCAAACATTATGGTACAATATCAAGTTGGAGCTAATATTTGATAAAGTCAAACCTCTAACTAAAGCACAGTTTTTCTTTTATGGGTAACAACCAAATCACATATTGGTTGCCAGTACAACATATGGTTCAATAATGTAAATTACATGTTGGTTTCTTTTTTTAGAGCAAACCCGCATTTTGTATTGACACAAGTAATAACACGATTATGCCAAATCCCATTGGACAATTGGAGGCGGCTTACCAATCACTAAAACGGTTGAACCTCCTAAGAGGATGAACCTATGCAAAATTTATGTA
Organism: Eleocharis quinqueflora; assembly: GCA_964058865.1. Taxonomy (NCBI): domain Eukaryota; kingdom Viridiplantae; phylum Streptophyta; class Magnoliopsida; order Poales; family Cyperaceae; genus Eleocharis; species Eleocharis quinqueflora. The sequence goes on from CAXKVX010001446.1 coordinate 24,987, forward strand.
GGAAAAACATCACTAAGAACAATATCGTGTAAAAGCAAACCCATCTTTTCTAAACTGAAACAATAATTGCTAGTTCAACACCAAATATCCACAAACCTACCTTGCCAAACTCTAAACACATATAGCAACCACAAAAGAAAAGAAAAGAAAAGAAAAGAAAATAGAACCTCATATAGGGTTGTGCTAAAATCCGCACGGGTCTACTCGCTCGCAGATTCGATCCGATTCGATCCGATTCGATCCGTGCTCGATTCGTGAAAGGCGGATCCACAGATCTAAGGCGGGTCGGATAGGCCAAAAATCGGAAGACTCGTCCGAACTCGTGACCCACCCAAATTCGTGCCCGACCCGTGGACTCGTTCCAGACCCGACCCGTGGATCCGTGACAGACCCGTGATGGGTCCATGTCACCTTTTGTCACATCAAATTCAAAAAATTCGAAAAAAAATTCGAAAAAAATAAAAAAATAATATGCAGAAAAATTAAATTAAAAAAAAAATTCCGTCGGACCCTTACCCGACCCGTCCGGATTTATTACGGATCGGATTGAGGGTTTCGAGTTCGGATCCATGGAAATCCGTCCGTTATACCCATTGATCTGTTGAACCCGTGAATTCGTGAATCCGCTCGAATCAGATCTACGGGTACCCGACCCGTCCAGTTTGAATAACCCTAACCTCATATACAACAATCCTCTAATATTTGGGATAAAATCGGGCAGGCAGTAGCTGGTTGCTGACATTTTATAGTTAAATTCAACCATGCACGGCCAACTCCTGCAAGTGCTCAATAAAAGCCTGCAAGCTGATATCGTCGGTGAAAATTACCTCAGAGCCATCTGTCAACCGAGTTCTCTGAGTAACTGAGGTTCAGTCTGGCCAGCAGAAACCTTGCCTGGCTCCCATACTGGTCACACTTTACCAGCCTGGGTGGTGGGACCCGATCTACAACCAGGGCTTCTGCATCTGCCTCTGGCGCTTCCAGAAGTTTCCTAAAGTTCTCATGCTCTGGGTCCTTGTCATACCCATTTTTCCTCCAATGCGCAATCTTTGATCCATAATGGATCACTACATGGAAATATTAGTCAAAAAGGAGAATTACATCTGGTGAAACCGAGCTTATGTCAAGTAAAACTGGTATAGGTGGTCCATCAAACGAGTACTGAAACAGAGTCGGCTGGATCATGATCAATGACCCAACAACACCTTCTCGGTTGAGCATCAATCGAAAGAATGCAGTCTCGTCAGGCGAGCTATTAAACACGTCTATGAACTGGGACCTACGCAGATAGTACATGAATTGTGGATAGAGAGAGAAATTTGAAGAGAGACGAAAAGTGGAGGGGTCTTCAGGTGCATAGTCCCCAAATTTAGCTGTGAAATGAATTAGCATTTTGTCAAGCCATCTGATCACGTCTCGTACAAAATACTCCTCAGCCCGGTGGATTGCCAGTCTAGCAACCACAGCTGCAGCAGCCTCCTGGTCAAACCCTGACGTTATCTCCGCTGACCGTGAAGAGGCCCACCGCCTTGCAACCGTGGTGACCAATGGTAGATCGAAACTATGCATAACACATGTGTTCTATTGCATGAGATGATTCTTGACGATACCGATAATGCTTGAAGACCCAGTACTATTTATATTGATGAAAACATATCTTCGAAAGTTACAAATCAATTATCAAATATTCTTTGAAATATATGAAATTATATTTTCTCCAATTCTTTTCCAAATCTACTTCTGTAAATATGTGCATAAATTTGGTATAAATTAGAAAATTTCCAGTTAGAAAGATATGCCAAATCTAGGTAAGAAAATTTGCCTTCAGAATAAGTCTCTTGCGGTAGCAAGAAGTCTTATTACGGTCGCAACTGGCTTGACTTTCGAACTTAGCAAGAATTTTGCCAAGTCTATTGCGTCCGCAAAGGATCTCATTGCGACCGCAATTAATCTCCTAAAAAATCAGTAGATTTATTGCCAACTCTCCTATATTCATTGAAGCCGCAAAGAATCTTCTTGCGGATTGGGTTGTTCTACTTGGGTTTTGATCCAATTGAGTTGGATTTAGCCCAAACAATATTTCTAACTTTACATTAACAACAATATATATTTAATTAATCATAATCGATCCATCAACAATTATAACTAATTATTGTTCCATATGTATTCGTACTCAAAATCTTAGCGAAATACGTATGCTGCCTTGTATAAATATTAATCACATTTTATGGCATATCTCATTTTACTCCTCGTAACATAGGTAACATTATGGGATATATTAATCATATAACACGTTGTCCAAACTTTATTTATTGAATTTGACGTCTCAATTCCAACATTTATATCATTAAATTTAACATATCTAGCATGGTATTTGTTTAGCTCCCCCTAAATATGTGACTAGTTTGGTTAAAGGGGGATTTTTGCACTTCGATCCTCATACTTTGAGCTTAGGCACCCAAACAATATTTAATTTATTGTTTGGTTTTCTAAATTTGCATTCAAATGAGATGTACCCATGATCACAGAAAAATTACAAAATGTAGAGTTGCGGGATTAACATTCGCTGTAACAAAGCGAGTATTGTAGTCGTTTTTTAACTCTTGAGTTTGGTTCTTTGGTTTATATGTATAGTTAAATTTTGGTTTAAATGTGTTTGAATCGTTTTAGTGTTGAGAAACAATTCTTGGTTTTTCATTGTATTGAGTATCGAGTTTCACAAGATCTCTATCTTTGGCCTCATATTTCCAACCGTTTGTTTTCTTATAATAAGTGTTGTTGGACCATGAAGGATTGAAGCATCTAGAGATCGGTTTGGATTTGGCATACTATTAACCGATATGTAAAGCATAGTTAGGTGCATTCTACCATTTTGGAATTTTGTGTTCTTGCCCTTTGAGTTTGTATTTGTGTTCCCTTTTTTTAACACTTTGAAGGTTGTTAGAGGTTGAAGATGTCAAATTATTTTTTCGTGAGGCTTTTGTTCTTCATATATTTTGCTCAAATCAATCTTAGTGTCTTTCTTTTAATCTATAATTGTTGATGGATCTATACTTGTAATTAAATGTCACTCTAATTTGTAAGTTCTCCATATAATTATAATTAAATGTCACTTTAATTGTAATTAAATGCACTCTACTTTGCTCAAATCAACAATTATATTTTGCCAAATTTTAGAATTGTATTCTCAATTTTTAACTCATTGATTTGCTTGATGTATTTATCACATTCAATTTTATTAGCCTCAAAATCTTTCACTTTATATTCAAGCATTTTAATCTTGCACTCATAGTCTTTCATTTTTTTATTCAAATTCACTAATTGCACCCTTTAACTCTCCAATTATGTAATTCCTTCTCATTAAAGCTTGATTTGTTTCTATAAGAAGTTTGCTTAATCTAATAATTTCAAGCCTTAAAGACTCCTCACTAGACATATTACAAGTTTCATCACAATCGTCATCCGAATCATCATCGGATTGAGTCTAAATGTATCGTTTCCTCCGCTTTGGAGGTTGAAGCTTTATCTTCTTGTTCTTCATTTGAGGCAGATGTTTTTGCTTCCTCATTCATCATCTTCTCGATGGGTTGTTTTCCCTTGCACTCTTTAGCAATATCTTCTTTCTTATTCTCTCCTAAGCTAAGGCTCATTAGGAACTCAATCATTGTCGAATCGGTCACTTTGTTCTTAAATATAATCACGTTGAGATTATCTTAATTGCTACAATTCACAAAATTTGAGTTGACCTTTGTTAAATTTGTTTCCTTATCAAAATGTCCTACAAGAGAAATCCACATATTAAAAGCATTCATATTATCACCGAAAATTTTCGTAGCTATAGATTCGTCAACAAATCAAAGTAAAGCATTAATTGCATGATCATTGTCTTTCTTTTGTTTTTTATATTTTCCGATCAAATTTGTGGTTCATAGTTTGTAGGTTGGTATATATCTTTTTCTACGATGTGCCAAACATCTATTGTTTTCAAATAATCTTCCATCGGTATATTCCAATAGAAAAATTACAACAAATTTGGCAAAGTATTGGAGGTTCTTCTACAAAACTAGAAAATACCATTTTGGATCTTTACTTGTAATTAAATGTCACTCTAATTTGCAAGTTCAACTTGCTCTGGTACCACTTTGATAACCTAGGCGCCTAGGTTATATACTATTTTTTCAATTTCAACAATAAATATGGGTTTAATTGCTAATTTACACAACTCAATTCCTAATTGAAATTTTCTAGTTCAACCAATGCAATCAATTCAAACAATTCGATTGGTTTACTCCTAAAATAAGAATTAGTAACAATTAAATTGAGAGGACTAAATACTAATTTGATTTAATTAAATACTAGTTTCGAAAGCGTAATTAATCAAAACAACTAAGTCAATTCAAGAGATTTTAGCAATTCAGTATGTACTAATTAGTTTCTCAAGCAATAAGTAAACACAATTAAATAAAGAAGAGAAAAGGCTCGATGTGTGACGAAGTTCGACGTGCTCCTTCGCCTAGCCTATGTTTTCGGGTCCACGACATCCCTGCTTCTTACGGTAATAAGCCCAATCCGATGCACTAATCACCAAAAGTCAATTACAAATGTTGAACTTGGTCTCTTTGCACAAAGGTAGAGGACCAAGCCAAAATAATACAAATGGTAGAAGAGAATATCTAATTGATTTAATCTCTCAAGTCTCAAAAGTATTTTGAGTAATTTTAGATCAAGAAATTGAGTTTTGGCAAAGATTTGGCTAGGTTTTGCTAGGTTCAATAATGAATGCTGAGAGAAATAAGTTTTTAACAATTTGGAATAGTTGGGAAGAAAGAGAAAATGGTTGCCTTTTATATTGAGCTGGAAAACCGAGAATTTTCATATTTTATCATTAATTCGTTACTTAATGTTGTATATTGGTGTATAACATTGTATGACTCAACATGCTTGTCAGAAATTCGAAATTTTACCGTTTTATTTTGTACAACGTTGTATAACATTTCATAACATTACACAACGTTTCTAATTTTTTTTGTACAGTTATATAACATTATTCAATGTCATATAACGTTTATGGGGATTTGTTCTGATTAGCTTGCTTTGCTTAAACTGATCACAAGGTTGTGTAATCTTGTACAACATTAAGTAACGTTATAGCACTCAAATTGCCATTTTTGTTGTTTTAACTCAATTTCATTGATATAAAATATTTCACATGTTAATTATGATCACCTAATTGAGTTTAGACTTCATGGCTTGATGTCTCAATGTTTTGACGCTTCATCCTTGCAATTTCAGTTCCTTTTGATCTAATTTCAAATCTAATCACAAGCTCACAAGAAAATTGTTAGATTTATTATTTTGGTTTTGCAAATCGACAAATGCGAGACATTGTCTAGTGCAACATAAATTACTCTTACCCATATCCTACTCTTACCTGTTAAAATTTGATTTACCCTTATCCTTAAAATTATAGGATAACGAACAAGTAAAAGACGATACATGTAATTACTATAATATTTTTTATTTTATAGATAAATCATATTTTACACAAATACACCTAAAATTAATATTTTTTATAAACACAAGCACAACACGAGAACAAGTAGTGCATATACATTAATGAGAAAAAATATATAATGTGAAATATTAGACTATGATTATAATTATACCTACATTTTTAAAAAGGACTAAATGAGAGGATGGTAAAATTAAATAAATAATTAGTTGGATGAAATTAATTTTGATAGAGTCCAAGAGACAAACGTTAATATTTTGTTGAAAATTAACAATTTTATCGAGAAGATGACAAATAATTAGATGATCTTCTAGAAAAGTTAAATTACTAATAGATTAATTATTTTTACAGATTTTAAAATAGAATATATACATTTATTTATATTTATATAGAGCAAGGATATGGTAATATGCATTATACACCTTCTTCCGAACTATACAGTTATGCATGTTTAATTTGATTAATAAATTGAGATTTAAGTTACTCAATAAATTCTTCATATCAAAGTCTTGTAGGAAATCAAGTTTCGTGATTTTTTAAATACTTTTTAAAAACAACCCAGAAAAGACACTTTTGTAATATTAAATCTGGGTTGTTTTAAAAAATATTTAAAAAATGAACAACAAAGTTCTAAAATCAGGAAATTTGATTTCCTGTAAGATTTTTTATGAAGAATTTATTAATCAACTTAAATATCAACTTATTAGGCAAATTAATAGCCGCATAGTACGGAAGGTATCTTTGCTCATTTATATATATTGTTTTATATTTATCCTATAGGATAACATGTACGAAATAACTCTTACTCATACTTTTATCCATTTAGCTAACGAAAAAACTTACTCATACCCATATTCGATAAGCTAACAAAATTTTTTTACTCACACCCGTCTTATCGAATACGATACAGATCAGATAATAATAAGTTTCGTTGACATTAATATCTGAGACCTAATTATTTTCAAATTACCAGCTTTTAATGGAAAATGTTTTGACAAAACACTTCACTGATGTGTAATCGATACGTGCAATAAAATACGTCGTTATGCATGTTAAACGCGTTGTTATGTATGCTATTCGAGTTGGATTGCATGTTATTTTGTACTAAAAATTAATTGTACATAACATGCATAACAAAACGTTTAATACACATAACTATTTTTCGTACAAAATAACATGCAACTGAACTCGAATAACATACATAACAACATATTTAACATGTATAACAACACACACGTCATGTTCATATCCATTGAGTATTCAATCTTCCTCTCTCTTTTCCATGCGCTTATAAACACGGAGTACCACACAAATGTACAAACCGACATTTTTGGATCAACGAAACAAATTCGACATATTCGGTGAGAGTATGAGAGAGGAAGATTGAATAATAACGAATTCACCATTCAATTAATCAAAATTCAATTACATTTCCTCCTCTTGCAATCGCCCAAATTTATATTCCCATTATTCGTGCTGTCGTTGGCGATGTGATCTCCAGCGGCGGTGACATGGCGGCGGAGAAAGGTGGTGTCGCGTTAAAGAAGGCGGCGGCGGCGAGGAGTTGGATCCTCTTCGACTCGAGAGGGGAAGATACGATACTAGATGTCGACAAATATGCGATCATGCAAAGAGTCGAGATTCATGCGCGCGATTTGAGAATTTTAGATCCTTTGCTGTCTTATCCTTCCACAATTCTCGGCCGTGAAAGAGCAATTGTGCTCAATTTAGAGGTACATTGATTTCAATTGTTCTTTTGGATTAATCCCAATTTATTTGGGATTAAAGGCTTTGTTGTTGTTTTTGTTCAACTAAATTGAAAATTGTATGTGGATTTTTCTAGCGCTTCGCTAACCCATTGTTACTTTTTTCATTTTTTTTTCGAGCAGCATATAAAGGCGATAATTACTGCTGAAGAGGTACACAAAATGAACTTTATTTTTGTAATTGTGTGCCACTCTTATGTAGAGATGCCAACTTCAATAGACTTTTTGTTATTTTTATTTAAAAAAAGACTAAGCCTTTTGTTATTCTAAAAGACAAAAAAGAAAAAAAAAGTCTTTTGTTAACAAAAGAAGTTAGTACAGAGAATCAAGTATTCATTTAGTCTCCAATATTATAATACGACCAATAAGTAAGCTCTTTCTGGTAAATCGGGTTTACCCCCTTAGATACGCCAGTAAAACCTTTCTTTGTATTTTCATCTCTAACTTGTTTTTTTCCTGGGAAGGTGTTGTTAAGGGATCCGACTGAAGAGACTGTAGTACCAGTAGTGGAGGAGCTTAGGAGAAGATTACCATTCTCTTCTGTGCAAAATGAGGCAAATGCTCCTGAAGAAGATGGTTAGTGATTACATTGTGTTTATCCTATCATGGTATTATTACTGCACCAAAAATATTTCATTTGTCACTGAACTGGCACACAGAATCCACTCATATCAACTACCGTGCTAATGAAAAAAAATCGATAATTTATTCAACAAAGCTGCTTTAACACTGGTATGAAGTTTATTGTATGGTAATTGCTACTTTTAGATAATTGGGCCTGTCCTCTCGGAGACCAGACAATGACAGTTCTACAGCTATAAGCTAGTAAAACTGATCCTCGGTTTCAATCTTTGAGTTGTGCCTTAGAATTAGGTCTCAAGCCATTCATGTTGGTCATCACTTGTTTTAGCTGATCTCAGCTGGGTTGCTTTTCATCTCAATAGGGCTTCTTGCTCCTTTCAATGGGCAATTTTATATATAGTTTTCCAAGATGCTAAACTGTCACATATACCCTTGAAATCGAGAATCATCATACATAAGCATGCAAAATAGTAAATATTTCTAGCAGGCCTCCATGAAGTAAAAAAACATCATGCATATCCTGCCCTTCTCTACTTACTCTCAAAGCTGCACATATATATTTATATATATAGAGAGAGAGAGAGAGAGTGAGTTAGGCTAAAGTACTTTATAAAATACGAAAGTGCATATATTTTAGACATACATCTCACAATCGTTGAAAATGTTGTCCATACTAATATCTACTTGGAAATCAAATTTTTCATTTTTGAAAATTTTATACTATTTTATTGGATGGGTAGAAAATTCGTTAAATTGGAGGTCTGTAAATCGCTAGATTGTTGAATTTTCTATCTATCCGATAAAATAGTAAAAAAGATTCAAAAAAATGAAAAATTTGGTTTTGAAGTAGATTTTAGTATGAACAATATTTTCAACGGTTCTGATTGAACATTTGCACTTTGTATTGTAAAACATGGGTCTAAAGTATATGCACTTCAGTACTTTATAAAGTACTTTAACCTAACTATATATATATATAGGCTATGGTGCTCCATGGAGCATCAAAACGCTCATGCTCCACATCCGTTATCTTCAATTTGAAAATCTCAACGATCGATCTGAACCGTTGAACATAATCTACATATTGAAATCTACTTGGAGATTGAATTTTATATTTTTTCAATTTTTTTTGTTATTTTTTTAAAGAAGTAGAAAAGTTGTTAATCAAACGGTTTCTGTGCCAACTAAAGTTGCAATTTTTCCACCTCTCTAAAAAATAGCAAAAAAATTCAAAAAAATGTAAAATTAAATCTCCAAGTAGAATTCAATATGTAGATCATGTTCAACGGTTTGGATCGATCGTTAGACTTTTCAAATTGGAGATACGATGTGGAGCATTAGCGGTTTGGTGCTCTCTGGAGTGGAGCACCCTAGCCTATCTCTCTCTCTCTCTCTATATATATATATATAAGGAGGGATCCGTAGCCACCAAACTTTCAACTGCTCTATTGTAGCAAATGTATTAATCTAACGATTCAGAAAAACCTCCAATTTCCACATTCTTCAACATCTCCGATAAAATAGTGAAAAAATCGAAAAATTGTAAAATTTAATTCCTATGTAGGTTTTAGTATTGACAACAATTCCAACATTTCGGATCGACCGTTTTCAATTTGAAATTCAAAATAAGCATTCGTTAGCACGTTTTCAGTTTTGCTAACGTTAATATGTTAGTCGGACTATATAATATATATATGTATATACAGTGGCAGACCTATTCACAAGCAAGCCCGGGCTTGATTTTCAAAAAATGCAAAATTTAATAGTTTTTTTTGTTATTTTTGTAGTGAAAAATGAGCTTTTAATGAAATTTTAGTGGATTTGTGCCCGGTCTTGATTTCAATCTCAGTGCTCGAGCTTAAATAGCCCCTGGATTCGCTCTTGTATATATATATATATGAGGAGGTATTCGTAGTCACCAAACTTTCAACCGCTCCATGATAACAAATGTAAATGGCCGATCCGGATCGTTGAAAACATTCTTCATATTAATATAGACTTGGAAATCAAATTTTACATTTTTTTGATTTTTTTTACTATTTTATCGGATGGATTGAAAATTTATTTATCTAACGATTTACAAACATTCAATTTTCAACCCTTTCGATAAAATAGTAAAAAAATTCAAAAAAATATAAAATTTGGTCTCTAAGTCTACATTAGTATGGAGAATGTTTTCAACGGTTCGAATCGACGATTTACACTTGGTATGATGGAGCGATTGCGAGCAACTACGAAATTGATGGCGGCTATGGATCCCTCCTCTATATATGTATATATATAGAGAGAGAAAGTCTAGGGTGCTCCATGGAGCACCAAATCGCTCGTGCTTCACATCCATTATATCCAATTTGAAAATTCTAACTACCGATCCAAACCGTTGAACATGATCTAAATATTGAAATCTACTTGAAGATTGAATTTTACATTATTTTGAAATTTTTTGCTATTTTTTTAAAGAGGTAGAAAAGTTACTAATCAAACGGTTTCTGAACCAATAAAGGTTGCAATTTTCCTATCTCTCTTAAAAATAGCCAAAAAAAATTCAAAAAAATGTAAAGTTTAATCTCCAAGTAAATTATGTAGACATGTTGAACGGTTCGAATCGGTCGTTGGAATTTTTAAATTGAAGATACGGTATGGAGCATTAGGGGTTTGGTGCTCCATGGAGCACCTTAGCCTTTTTTTTTCTCTCTCTCTCTCTCTCTCTATATATATATATATATATATATATATGAGAGGGATCCGTAGCCGCCATACACATCGTAGCCGCTCGCAATCGCTCCATCATATCAAGTGTAAATGGCCGATTCGGACGGTTGAAAACATTCTCCATACTAATATAAACTTGGAGACTAAATTTTACATTTTTTTAATTTTTTTTACTATTTTTTCGGATGGGTTGAAATTGATTGTATGTAAATTGTTAGATAAATTTTCAAGCCATTCGATAAAATAAAAAAAAAAATTTGAAAAATGTAAAATTTGGTCTCCAAGTCTATATTAGTATGAAGAATGTTTTCAACGGTCCAGATCAGTCATTTACATTTGCTATGATGGAGCGGTTGGAACTTAAACGGCTACGGATCCCTCCTCTGTGTGTGTGTATATATATATATATACACACGTGTGTGTGTATATATATATATATACACACACTTCACAAAAACGAGAAACCAGTGATATTGCTGGAATGATCAGACCATCAGAATAATCACGAGGAAAGGAGCTTATTTGATGTTTTGTGTATTTTAGAGGGGCATGAGAATTTACATGCTGCATGGCTACACAAGACATTTTGACACATTGCAAGAGGATAAATAAAATTGTGATATTTAAAGCCACAAAAATTATTCAAACTACTATGCCAGATCTCACTATATATCCTTGCTTTTATTCTGTTCAATTTTAGAGTCACCATTTGAGTTTCGTGCTTTAGAAGTAGCACTGGAAGCAATATGTAGCTTCCAGGATGCACGCACTACTGAGCTTGAGACTGCCGCCTACCCGGCTTTAGACGAGCTTACTTCCAAGGTATTTATTTCTTTATCTATCTCTGTGTGTGTTTTTGTGTGCTTTTATATTGGGCTTCTGCAAATCGCTAAATAAAAATGTCAACTTGCATGAAATGTCATATTTGCTGCTATTGTATATTGTTTGCAAATGGTTAGCTTGTTGTCTAATGGGAAAACTCTGTAAAGTCCTATTTGGTATTCATGTAACCAATTTTCATGAATGCAAATCTCCAGAACTTTTATTTGGCTTGATATTCTTGATTGTCTGGACCCAAATAGTAGTTTCAAGAGGTAGTATTTGGTTGAGGTAGAATTTGGTATCTCATATGTGCATTCCTTATTTTTGGAGTCTGGAGAGGTAGCTTTGGTCAATGCAAATCTCTCCAAACTCATTAAGCAGATGTTATTTATATATTATATTTCATGACATGGACTTTGGAGGGGTGTAAATGGGATGAATAATATCCATTCTGCTCCTGGTCCGTATTCGGAAATTATCCGTAAATATGTTATTCGTATTCACAAATAAATTATCCCAATGCATATTCGTTCCGTATTCATAAAATAATGCAGATATCCGGATATGAATTTGGTTTTCACTGTCAAAGTGATGTCAACTTGCATTAGGCTTATTACCTGGATATAAATTATCCGAACTTGTGTTTGTGAAATGTCATATTTGTTGCGATTATATATTGTTTGCATATTGTTAGCTTGATGTTTAATGGGCTTCTGCAAATCACTAAATAAAAATGTCAAACTTGTATGTAATGTCATATTTGCTGCTATTGTATTGTTTGCAGATTGTTAGCTTGATATTTAATGGGAAAAGTCCGTATTTGGTATTCATGTCACCCCTACATTGTTCGTCTCTTAGTTGGCCTAAACAATTTTCCATGAAGCTTGGTTAGTAGCTTAGAAGGGAGCTTTGGCGCAGCGGTAAAGCTGTCGTCTTGCGACTAGAAGGTCACGAGTTCGAGTCGTGAAAACAATCTCTTGCAAAAATGCAGAAAAAAGCTGCGTACAAGGACCTCTTCGGACCTGTGCAAGTAGGAGCTATTTGCACCAGGTTGCCCTTAGTTACATGTGCATTATCGATTTCCGGAGTCAAGAGAGGTAGTATTTGGTGAGGAAGGTTTTGGTCAATGCAAATGTAGGGGTGTAAATGGAACAAATAATATCTATTCTGCTCCTGGTCAGTATTCAGAAATCATCTATGAATATGCTATTCTTATTCGCAAATAAGTTATCCGAATTCATATTTGTTTCGTATTCATAAAATAATGTGGATATCCATATATGAATTTGGTTTGCATTATCAAAATAATGCAGATATCCGGCCTATTCGAATCCAAATAATATCAACAACAAAACCAACAACAACAACAAAGCCAATCGAAGTGAAACCTAAACAAGTTGGGTAGGCTAGAAACGAAATCCAATCGAAGAGATGAATAATAATAATACTAATAATAATAACAAGTAATAATAGTAATGATAGCAATAATACTTGTGCTATAAATTCTAAGAATCTAAACAATGTCTTACGTCTCTAATCGTGAAGAAAAGTCATACAACTCTACTAGTATCAATTCTAATATAGTAATGGCTTTGGTACGTAAATTGCTAATTTTCATGCATTCATGTCTGACGTCAACTCGTTGGAGATGTTTCATGCCTTCAAGTCTTTTTTTATTGCTTCATCTCATGTCAACCTTGGTTGATCCCTACATCTTCTTGTGCTTCCGACGCGACTCAAAACTCCACTACGTACTTGTGCTTTAGAAGTGCACATGCTCATACCTGTGCTCCCTACAAGCTTTTCTTCAATCGATTGTGCAATCCAACCTTGTCTGTATATCATCATTTGTAATGTGATCTCTTCTTATATGGCTACATATCCACCGCGGCATACGCATCTCTACCATTCTCATCTTCTGAATGTGTTGTACTTTAGTAGCCCAGCATTCTGCATCGTACAACGTTATAGGTCTAATATCCGTTCTATAGAACTTACCTTTCAATTTTTGTGAAACTTTTTTGTCACATAGGATACCAAATGATTGTCGTCATTTTACCTAAACATGTTCTTATTCTATAGCTGACATCTGCATCAATCTCGCCATCACTCTGTAACATCGATCTCAAATATCTAAAGGTGTAATTTTTGGGCACCACTTGCCATCCAAACTAACGTCTCCATCTTATGATCGAACACTGCTGAAGTCGCACTTCTTATACTCGATTGTAGTCCTACTAAGTCTAAAACATTTTGATTCTAAGATTTGTCTCCACAACTCTAGTTTTCTATCAACGCCTACCTTACTTTCATCAATTAGAACTACATCCTCAGCAAAGAGATATGCATCAAGGAATATCTTCTTGTATGTCTTTCGTGATCTCGTCCATCACTAACACAAAGATATAAGGGTTCAAGGCTGACCCTTGATGTAATCCTATCTTAATTGGAAAGCCACCGGTCTCAACATCACATGCTCTGACACTAGTTTCAACTTATCGTACATATCCTTTATAAGGTAGCGTACTTTGTTGGAACTTTCTTCTTTTCAAGTGTTCACCACATGACATTCCTTGATACCTTATCATATGCTTTCTCCAAGTCGATAAACACCATGTGCAGATCCTTCTTTTGCTCTATCTCTCCACAAGTTGTTTTGTCAAGAAATCGCCTCCGTAGTCCACTTGCCTGGCATAAAATCAAATTGAGTTTTTGTAACGCTTGTTATCTTTCTTAACCGATGCTCAATCACTCTCTCTCAGAGTTTCATTATATGACTCATAAGCTTGAATTCAAAATAATATTATATGTTTATAATTTTGGGAAAATCTTCTAATTTCCAACCTTCCGTCCCCGCTCGTGTCCTCCACCCTCTTTTTATTTTTGTCTTATTCTTTTTTAAATACTTTTTTCTCTTCCAAATGCATCTCTCTTCTTCATTTTTCTTTTTTTATCTTTTCTTCAACGAGAGATTGCTAGAAACAACGAGAAAAATATCAAAGGCAAAAATAATGTTTGATGTGATGGTAGATTTGAGAGCGAAGAAGTAATGACATATCTGAGAACGAAGACGAAAGACGACGAACGACGAATGCAAAAGCTTCCTCCATTAGACTTTGAAACTACATCTAACTTTCTTCGTATTTACCATGGTTGATTTTTTTCACAAAAAAAGAAAGAGAAGGTTAAAGATGAAAATATTGACGTGCATCTATTATAAACATTTGTTCAGTAGTATGATTACATTTTTCAACTAATCTGAACAAATGTTTTATTTAGTTTGCATTTCATATATTGTGCAAAACAAATTTGAAACAGTGCAAAAACAGACTTGAAACATCTAGTATGAACATCTATTTCAACTAGTCTGGACACATTTTATTTAGTCTGCACCTCATGCATTCTATGTAAAACAAACTTGAAACAGTGCAAAAACAAATTTGAAATAACTAGTATGAACACATCTTTCAATTAGCCTGAAGACCTATTTTATTTAGTTTTAACACATGTTTTATTTAGTCTGCACCTCATGCATTCTATGCAAAGCATTAATGATAGTGTGTAGAGCGGAAGCGTTAGAAGAATGTGTGCGGTCCAACTTTTTATTTTTATCTACTTTTGACTTATGTTCGTTAGGAGGACGAGAGTGGAGGACGAAGATTGGGGGATTGTTCGTCGGATCCTATAATTTTTTATTTGCAAGACAATATCAAATTGACAAATTTTCTATTAATGCATCTCAGTTTCTTTCATTTTTATTGGAATGCCTTCATATTTTACATATTTCTTATCAATTTTGTTATTTTAAAATTTTATTTTATTGTTTTAAAAACTTTTTATTATATACACATATTTGTTAGTCAACAACGACAACAAAGCCTTTAGTCTGAAGTTGGTAGGCTAGAGATGAAATATTATATACACGTAGTTGTTAGTCATATTTATTAAATTATGTTGTATATCAATATGTATCAGGAGTTATTTAACTGATACCAGTAAGGCCTTTGGATTGTTCTCCTGTGACGACATGAATTGCCCTTTTGGATTGTAACTTTAGTTTCATGTACAAATCGTTAATGTCTAGTTTGTTAGATTACCACTGCTCTCCAGTAGTGATCTCAGAAAATATCTTTTTTGAAATGTTATCTTTGTCCATGTCTAGATTTATGTTGTACTTCCATCAATAGCACAATACAATAATATTTACATGGATAATGCAGGTTAGCAGCCGCAACCTGGACAGAGTGCGTAAATTGAAGAGTGCTATGACAAGGCTCACCGGCCGGGTCCAAAAGGTCCTTTAGACTTTTTTTCGAAGAGAAGTGGGTATAATCCACCAGTTTCCATTGAAACTAGAAAGTTAACACAGAAAAGATACCACCCATCTGGTATCAAGACCGATCTAAAATAAAAGCACATTTTAAAATACTTAACCTACTAACATTTATTGATAAAATGTACCTCCTGAAGTATCTAAAAATAACAGAAATATAAAGTTTTACAGTCCATTCAAACATCCATGATAGCAGCTAAAGAAAGTTCCTGATATATGGAAAAAAAAAGAGTTAATCTAAACTTCATCCTCTCTTCCACACCATGTTTCTTCCATAGCTGCTTGATCCAGGCATCCAGCACCATCAAATCCTCCATTTCTTCCACCTCTTCCACTCCTGCCACCTCTAAAACCTGCAAAGACATTCTACCCCCTGTGGAAGGATCATAGTCAATTTTAAAAACTTTTTTCTATGTGATTTAGAGACTTGAGACTCATCTTAAAAATGTATTTTCTTTTAGCAGTTAGCACTTACCAAAGGGTATTACAAACTTGTTTACAAAATAGGAGTATATTAATAAACATATTTACTTCTGTTAATTAGGTTAGGGATGAACTGGAACAGCTACTGGATGATGATGATGACATGGGAGATCTGTACTTAACAAGAAAAATGGTAACGTCTCCAATTAGTGGGTCTGCTGCTCCCAATTGGCTAGCTGCTTCACCGGCCTTAGCATCCAAGATTTCTAGAGCCAGCCGAGCTAGCGCTGCAACCATACATGGAAATGAGAATGATGTCGAAGAGCTTGAAATGTTACTTGAGGTTTCTTCCCTACCTTATTTTGATTTATTGTATTCTTTTAGCAAGAAGTGTCTGCATTAAGGCTTTACAAACTAAATGAAACAAAGAACATAAGAATGGGAAGGTGTTTGATAAATTTTTTTGCATATTTATACTAAATGTTTATCCTTTTTTCATTTTTGTCAGTGTCACAACTGAATATTGTGTTATGATCTGTGCAGGCATATTTTATGCAAATTGATGGAACTCTTAATAAATTGACCACGGTGAGTTGTTTGGATGTCTTTATTCCATGATATAAAATGATGGGAGGGGGCTAGATATACTCATGAGTGCACCATTTGATTGTGCACTTATGATTTGAAACCATTGGATCAATGATTCACACTCTCTTCTTAAATTGCCTAAAGAGAGAAAAAGAATAAATTATTAAATTCTAAGGAGAGAGTGTATTCCACTGATCCAATGATTTAAACCATGAGTACACACAGGGGCGGATCTAGGTACTCCCAAGGGGGGGGCAAGTGCCCCCCCCCCCTTCGGAAAAAAATTTGCAAAATAATTTAGTGTATTTGTGTGATTTTTCAAATTTTTTTGCGAAATAACCATGTATATTTGAAAATTTGTGTTATTTTACCTCCTCCTGGAAAAAAAATTATAAATCTTGCCTCCCCCTGACGAAAATTCTGGATCCGCCCCTGAGTGCACAATCAAATGGTGCTTTCATGGATGTACCCAATCCTATCCAAAAAATGATATCCGATCTAACCTGAACCTTTTTTTGTCTATATATCTAACACTAATGTAATAGTTTTTGTGAGTTGATTATCAGCTTAGAGAATACATTGATGACACAGAGGATTACATTAACATCCAGGTACGTTTTGGTTAACAAATTCTAAAAATCTATTAAATACCAAGTATGCAGTTATTTCTTCAATTACTAGTTACACTGTTTTTTATGACTGCAGCTTGACAACCACCGTAATCAGTTGATTCAGGTGACATTGTACACTCCTTTGCATTTGAATTATTTGTTTCATGGAAACATTGTTGTAAAGCTGCAATTGTAATTCTATAATGGAAATCTTATTAAATTGTTGATTCCTAGAAAAGGTCGCAAACTATTCTTAATATTTCAGTTGAATTATTTATTTCTTCCTTTATTCTCTATTTATTTCGATCCACAAAAAAAATAGTATGAGGGTAACTTTCTTTTTCGAACCTTGTACATAACTGGATTACAAATTTAGAGAGGAAGTTAAGTGAAAACATATTTGGTATTGAAATCATGAAATGATCAATAAATATTCACAGGATTAAAAGCAACCTGCCTCTGTTTTTATTCTTGTCTGAGATTTAATTGGGATAATTTGGCAGCTGGAATTATTTTTAAGTGCTGGTACCGTCAGCATCTCTCTCTATTCTTTGGTGGCTGCAATTTTTGGCATGAACATACCTTACACTTGGAATGATGGCCACTCCTGGGTCTTCAAATGGGTATGTTCTAGCAAATGAAGTTTATTCTCAAAGGTTCTGCTAGAAGGCCTTCCCCTGATCTTTAGGTGTTTTGATGCACAGGTGATCTCAATCTCAGGCTTGATTTCTATTCTTGTGTTTATAGCGATCATTGCTTATGCTCGTTACAAAGGACTTGTCGGCTCTTGAATGACTTCCTGGAAAGATGCATTATGGTCAAAACTGGTGCATTTTCCTTCAGATACTGTTTATAGATTTAGTATCATGATTCTTATGTACGTCATGATGATTTACTTCTGTCATTTGTCATTGATCATTGGTACTGGCACAAAACTAATAGCTGATAAAAGTAAGTACTTGGATGACAACATTGTTTTGGTATATAATACTTGCGATAAGGCATAGTTTTGACTTACTGTTTAAGAAAGTACTTGTACTTTATTTCTTAACTCATTCTGGATATTACTCGAAATGTCTGCTGAATGCTCAAGTATTATCTGTTAATAATCAAATGATTCTCTGAAATGTATTATTTAATCATCAAAAGTCTCTAAAACAGTATGCACAAAATGAAGGAATGAGCCTCCCAAATATTGGTTGTTTCATAGTTCAGTCTTCAGTCAAGCAAGTAATGGGTTAAAGTCTCATATGACTTTGGTTTGCATAGTTTGTTTTTTATGATTATTTTTTTAATAGAGATGAATGAAGGAGTTTGAACGTGTTAGAATGTTTATCATTGAACATTTTATAGGATAACAACTCTTTTAAGATTAACGCTGGGTCAGTGTGAATAACAACGCCAACTCGTACAGGAAATTGTTCCGACAGGAAATATGGTGCAATATTTCTTCTCTCTGATTTTTTTTTTGTGAATTTTGCGTGAATTTTGTAGAAAATTTACAGTGACAATGACTTTGCCCCGTGCTTCATATGGATCGCGATCAAATCAAAAAGTAATTTGCATAATGAATGAGTTTCTCCACTTTGACAATGAGTGCCTCTACGTCGAATAAATTGGGGTCGTACCGCAACGTCGCATTATCCTTCAAATTCATGACACCGGGTTGATCATAGCTCTCATCTAAATTGTTCATGATTTCTCATTCCCTTGAGTTGTCCGAGTTATAATCAAGGTCGGAGTTGGTGCCATCGGTTGAATCTCTATCAAATCGTGTGCATGACGTTGGTTCGGGTGCGTCCCACGTCGCTCCTTCCTATGATGAATGTTGTCACTAAAATCTTTCTTGGGAGAGCTTGCACTCATGTTAACATCGTTCCTAGAATG
This sequence comes from Eleocharis quinqueflora, assembly GCA_964058865.1. Taxonomy (NCBI): domain Eukaryota; kingdom Viridiplantae; phylum Streptophyta; class Magnoliopsida; order Poales; family Cyperaceae; genus Eleocharis; species Eleocharis quinqueflora. Next base: position 44,223 of record CAXKVX010001446.1, read on the forward strand.
AGAACTTTCGCTAAAAAATTCTTGAACTTTGTTATTGGCATAAAAAATAACTCATTCGTTACCAATTTGCAAGGTGAGTATCCTAATTTCACATCAATTATAGAATCAGAAGTAGTCAAAATGATCTACCCAAAATAAAAGGTACTTGAGGGTCTACATCTATTTCTACTATGATGAAATCACAAGGAATTAGAAAATTTCAACCAAAATTGCCAAATCTCTAATAATTCCTATCGATTTCTTTCTTGAACCACTGACCGATTGTAACGAAAATTGGATTGGATTGATTGGGATGATGGTTCTAACACCAATTTTGTCATGAATAGCTTTAGGCATCAAATTTACACTGGCTCCTTGGTCAGTCATTGCGTTTGATATAAACGTAGTCTCTACCGTGCATGATATCGATATCATACCTGGGTCCTTTAACTTGGTTGGAACTTCTTTAACAATTATGACATTACAAATTTCAGTTAAGGATCCAACCAGTTTGTCATTTTGAGAAAGATCATACCTGAGCGAAGATGCATGCGTCCTCGTCAATACCATTGGTGCTTCGTCACCAAGTGCATAGATTTTCTCATCGATACCCTTGATCAGCATACTCTTGTTTTGGCAAAATTGACTTTGAAATGTTTATTGCGGCTAGAATAAGCATAGGTTGCAGCCGCATTGAGCATGCACATAACACAAGGTTTCTAGACAAGGTGTCTTGCGGCAACAAGGAAATTCGTTGGGGTCGAAACTGAACTATTGGTGTTTCTGGCAGATGGATGATGTTTTTAGGACAACTTGGTTGCGACAGCAAGGAGATATGTTGTTGCTGCGATGGAACTGTTGGGGTTTCTGGAGAGAATATGGATCCCCAGATTGAACATATCGCGATCGCAAAGAGGTGTATTGCAGCCGCAATTGAACTAGGTCTTGGCAAAGTTGGTATGGTTCTTCCTCTATTTGGTTACGTTGCGACCGTAATGGGTCTTGGTTGCGGTTGCAATTGAACTGGGAAGACTCAAAATCATCAATTTCTTCTGCTCTTTCACATGCCTGATTCATCCATCATTATGTGGGTCCTTCTTTGATGCTTTTCCTGAGTGATCGTGCAAGGACATCTCCCGATCTCTCAAGATTTTCAAGAAGAAGTCAAGACTAGAGATAGGTAGTAAGTCTTCCGCTTTCGCTTTATTTATTTCAAATATGTAGCACTGAGAAATATTTTGAATTGCAATTGTTTACTTATAATTTAGGGATTTGGGTAATTGACTCATACCCTAAATTGAATTGCTCCAAAATTAAGTCCAACAGAACAGCCTTGACATCCCTTGGGTTATTCTCCGATTTCGGAGGAAGTGTGCCCGGTTGGTGTGAGAATAGAGTAGCTTGTTGTGCAACTTGATTTTCCAATAATTTGTTTTGGATTGCTAACAAGTCTACCTTTTTATTCAATTCTTCAAACTTTTGGTTTTGACTTCGCATGAAAGCCTCCATCATCAATTTAAGGTTGGACTTGGGTTGTGCACTTGAATTAAACCCTTGGTTATGACTATTGGAATTTGCATTACCATATTTCATTTGGTTACCTTGATTTGATTGGTCAGTTTGTCTTCACGAAAAGTCCGGGTGACTTCTCAAACCTAGATTGTAGGTGTTAGAATAAGAGTTATTGTTAGGTCTAAAACCTTGATTAATTGCATTTACTTTCTCAGCGTTACCCTCACAATTCACACCATAATTAATTGCAAGGTGACTGGTACCGTTACATATGGAACAAGGAGGAGGAGAAGAGTTGTTTACCGCATTTACGCTTAATTGATCAATCTTACGATTCAAAGCGTCAATTGCTTCGGTTAAGTCCGGATACGTACTCACCTCCTTCACCGATCATTGCAAGATGACCGGTGTCTCCCTTGGTTTGTGTCACTGACTTTGATTGAGCACCATGTCATCAACAAACTTGTAATCATCAGTTGCACCCTTGTTCATCAAACTTCCTCCAGCGACAGCGTCGAGCATGCCTTTGTCTTGAGGCAATAGACTATTGTAGAAAATCTGCAGTAAGTTCCAGCTCTCTATGTCATGATGAGAGTTGGGACTTGTTGCATATAAATAACATTGATTTCACGCCACTAATGTTCACGCATTCCTCATTTTATATAAATCATCATGTTTTCAAAAGAACTTAAGAAAGATGTATGATATTTATTAGGAGTAATGTCCCAAGACCCCCCCCCCAACTTTCGAATTGTGACAAGTTGCCCCCAAATTTTTATTTTGACCAAATGATGTTGTTTTAATTAAACCCTAATTACTAATGAAATTGCAAGTATACAACTGTCAATTGTAATACTTTGGGTGTTGAACCACAAGTACAATTCGGATTTCATTTTCAATTTTTTTGTAATTTAATCTAAGAGAGAAAAGTTTCGAATTTGAAATTGGTTTTGAAATTAAAATTAAACTAAGATTTATTTCATTTCTATCTTGATAACTATAATTGATTAGGACTTGTTAAGATATGCTATCAACTAATGTTGATACTTATATGATAGTAATTTTTGCTAGAAATTATGAAGGTTCGATTTTCAAATTTGGTACCTAGGGATATTTCTATATTGATATCGTGTTTGGACTAGTCATGGCTTCACATTTCGGTACTTGGTTAAACTAGCCTAAACCCATTAAGATCTACCATCCTAATTATTCTAAGTCTTTGTAATTTTGTAATTCACCTTTCAGTACTTGATACAATTTGTTAAAACTCTAAGGTAAAACTCGCAATCAACAAACGTCACGTTTCAATACTTAGTTCATTAATTACCCTACCTCCTGTGGTCTAGATCTAACATACAATATTTCTATTGCTGAAAATAAATCATAAGTTACGCAATTCGATCAAGATTGCAAGCAATTAGAAGCAAGTCAAAATGAATAAACAGAAAAATATACTAATCAAATAAGCACACAACAAGAGTTTCAAGCCATCTTAACAAAACTCTAATACAAACTTAGCCAAGCAGGGCTAAGTGGCTGAACATGATGAAAATAATGGAGTTTTAAAGAAAAAGTAAAGAAGCAACGATAAAACCAAATTTTTGCGACGGTATGACTTGGTCTCCTTCTCCTCCTCCTTCTTCTTCTTCTCTTCTTGACAAAATAATTAATTCTAAACCCTCTGTTAACATGCTAAAAATGTAACTATTCTGACCTATAAAACATAGGTATTTATATTGAAGCAAAACCCTAAAAATAAAACTCTAAACACAGCAGATTTTGGCTCTGGAAGTTCAATTGCAGCCACAAAGGAGGTATCTTGCTGTCACAATAGACTTATAATGATTTCTGGCTGAATGCTAATTTTGGAGCTTAACTGTCTTGCGATCGCAATATCGGGCTTTGCGACCGCAATGGTCTTGGTTAAAAACTACAGCTTCTCTGTCTCTGATTTGCATACTTGATTGCGACCGTAATATTGGAATTTGCGGTCGTAATAAACTTGGGCTAAATGTTTGAAGACTTGCAGAACTTGATTGCAGCCGCAAGGAGATGTGTTATGACAACAATTGACTTGGAAAGCTGCTGCTTGCTGAATTGCTGAACTCCTAAGGTTGATTACGACCGCAAACCGCAATTGACTTAGTTGACAGTCATTTTGCTCCATTATTTGTCTCGATTCGTTTTGTAGTGTCCAATTACGTCCGTTTTGCTCCAAAATATTATTTTCGTGCATTAAAGCACTAATAAAGTAGTGACTTGAAATCTTGAATAAATTAACCCTAATTAGACCTATATTAAATAAAACTTGGTTTAAATTACACAATAAATCCTAGGTAAAAGCATGTATAATTTGCTTTTATCATCAAACACCCCAAAACTATGAAATCGTGACAAAACCCCCCTGCAGTACATTAAATATATAATATTACACTTATATGATAATTAAAATAATTATGCACTTTTAACTTTCAACTATTTAAAAATAAAAAATATTTTGATCATTTTACACTTTAAAGATGTAATTTTATAGATTAAATATATTATATGGAGGTTTTGTCACGATTGCATAGTTTGGGATGTGTTTGGCCAAAATAGAAGTTTGGGGTAGGGATGTAAACGAATCGGATACGGAGGGATAATTGTTTTATCGTATTCTTATTCGTTAAAAATTTTCGAATACGAATATGAATTCGTATAGTCTCGAATACAGATATGGATCGGATATTAATCGGATACCGATACAGATCGAAAGTTCGGAGGTGGGAGTGGGGGGTCGTGAGTCATTACCCCCAATTTATTATTATATAACTTAATTTTAATGAAACAATGTTTTAACAAAAATATTAAAGTTAATATAATTGTGTTGTTTATCTTTCTAATACAAAAAATTTCTTCTTAAAAAATGAAGCGACGTACTGTTGCGATGCAATTTCTAATGGGTATAATACAAGGATTATACAAGAGGGAGTTCCGATCAGATTTCGTTCAAATCAATATACTCCCAACTCATCTTTGTATTATTCTACCGGCGACCGTAGATTCCCATTACTCAAATTTTGATTAATTAAAATAAAAACGTGTTTTTGAATTAGATAATAATATAACATTTTTCGTACGTATGACGTATCCCATCTCCATTATGAATGAAACAGGTTATTATATGCCAGCTTTCGACGAAGATGGCAAGTTTCAGGAAAAGGCATTTAACAAAAGGAAGCAATAATCATGTACTAATTTCCGTACCCAACATATTATACTCTGGAAAGAGGTAAAAAGTTCGTACAATCGCCATGTGATTACAGTAATTATCCCCAATGTGATAAATCCAATTTGTACGAGGATTAGCCCTCCGTCTATTTGAACAGCCTCTAAATATGAAGAGTGCATATCCTCTGGAACTCGGGCAGGAAAAAGTGACAGAGGCTTTTTGCGGACTATTGTTATTCCACCGGATGCAAATTCGAATAGTGAACCTCCAAGTGTTTTACGTATTCCTACGCGTACTCGTGATCATCGTCCAATTATTGGCTCAAGACTGAGGCAACCAATTGTCGTGCTGCACGTAGAATTGTCAAACATATAAAACGACCAAAAGTCCAAAAAAATTTATTTGTGGGCAATTGTATGTTATCAATCGTCAAAGAACAAACAACACAAAAAAGTCCAAAAAAAATCGTCAATACGTCAAAAACGACCAAAAGTAGAGGTGCAAACGAGCCGAGCCGGATCGAGTTGAGACAAGCTCGAACTCGGCTCGTTACTATAAATGATCACGACTTGAAACTCTCAACTCGAGCTCGCTCGAACTGGCTCGTTTGTAGCTTGTTTGCAAGAAACTAATGACAAAATAATTAAAAAAATATAATAAAATCGTTAAGGTCTCGATACTTACACGAGCCGAGCTTGTCGCAGCTCGAGATCGGCTCGTTTACTAACGAGCTGACTCGGTTCGACTAGTTAACACTCGAGTTGTTAACAAACGAGTTGTTAGCGAGCCAAACACGAGCGAGTCATGAGTATTTTGTGCACCCCTAACCAAAAGTAGAAAAACTGAAGAAGAAATTTTGATGGCACTCTAAACTCGCCACTGTCAATAGCTAGTTTAGAAGAGAATTTAATGCATGTTATATTCGTCACTGTCAGTGACAAATTTAAGATCTATCCGATTTTTTTAAATCGTCGAAAAAATGCAAAAAAAAATTGATAAACTCGCCAAATAAAATTACAATGATAGTATTTTTAAAATTATAGGTAACATTTTCTTATATATCAAATTACATATAATATTTTTATTACTTAAAAAATTTCGGTGCATAAGTTCACACAGACACCCGCACCGATACACTGTGTCTGAATTTTGCAACGGGTACTCTAAAGTGTCCCAAAACTTGATTTCCTTGCTCAACCAAGAGTTGCAATAGAATAACCAACCCACACGATGGTAAGCAGTCGAATGAGATGTCAAAAAAAAAACAATCGAATGGAGATGTCAAAAAAAAGCAATCGAATGGAGATGTCAAAAAAAAGCAATCGAATGATTCATGTAACATAGAGATTCGCACATACATATCTCTAATTTACGCGAACCATTCGATTGCTGTTCCACCGAACGTGAATTCCAAAATAGTACTTCTCCTACCCTTCTCTCTAACCTTTATTTATACTCTCTCTCTTCTCGTTCTTCCCTTCTCCAATCCCTCCTCTCTCCCTCCCTCTCATCTCACGTCGAGGCACCACCAGCTCCAATCCCCTGCGGCGCATCATACCACCTTGTGCTGCTCGCACCTCTCGACCTAATTCTAGCTTCTTTCGATCTCGGTTTCTCTCCACTTCTCGACTTCTCTCTTGCGAATGTGGTAAAGAGAAGCCTTATTGGGTAGGGTCGAATCGAGGAGTGGGGCACAGAGAGATGGGGTCCAGTGGTCAGGGGTCACGCGCGAAAACCGTGGTGCGCGTGAAGCGCGACCTTCTTGCTGCGTGCATGACATGTCCGCTCTGTCACAAGCTATTGCGAGACGCTACCACCGTTTCTGAGTGCCTCCATACATGTTAGTTCCGACTTTTCCTTAATTTTTTCTCCTATTTTTTGTTCGTTCTAGGTTTTCTCTTCACCTTTTTGAGTCGTGAGTCAGTGATCTGGCTTGGTTCATGGGTTGGGTTCGGTCTCACTCGATCTGGTTTTGTTTCCTTGGTTTTTGGACGTGGAATTGTGGTGAATTTAGAATTTTCTTGCGATTATGCTTGTTATTTTGCAATATTTTCGTGTGATTCTCTAGTAACGTGTCGTGAGGCTTATATATTACTATCGTTGAATGAGAATTGAATATTATGTCAGGGACTCATTGGTTATTTTGTGTTCTCAATCATTTTGCGATTTTGGGGTGATTGTGTCTACACTTTGAGGCACCAAGTGAGAAAGATTGAAACTTTGTTTGGCGATGAAATTAAGTTCATGCGTGATTTGTGGTGGTTGGACATTAGTTCAGGTTTGGTTGGAGTGAGATGGCTCCTTTTTCACGTGTAAATCCATAATTATTTTCATATAATTGAGTACGTATAGCTTATCTAATCTGTAGAGAAGGTCGCTAAAATTGTAACTTTTGTTAATATTATACATGGAAACAGAGTTGCGAGAATTTGTATTTGTTTGAATAATTTGATAATTGAAGATAGATTTTTAGATAATTTGGCATGAGTAATCTCTAAATCAGTACTGCTTTCTGCTGAATCTTACCCTGTTCAAGTTTAGATGTACAATTTGTGTTGAATACAAATTGATGGTACATAACCTGATGACCATTGGGGTAAAACCAATTTATAGAAACTGGGTGAGAGGTAAGTTGCATGTATGCCTCCAGATTTGAAATATCACCAACACTCCAAATAGGAAATGCAAACTACTTTATCACTATAAATCTTTTATGCCCCTGCTGAAGGAGGGCAAACAACAAAACTATGGGTAAATCAGGTATTTGTTAGAAACTTGGAAAAATGAAGTAGCTTGATTTTTATTTATTGTGGTTGTAAGAACATTGGTCTTGCGGTTTTATGATATTCCGGTTCTTATAGGGGAATTCATTGAATTGCCTTAAAAATGTAGTAGTAATGTATCCGTGCATGTAACTTTGTGTTTATCTATTCCAGGAAAAATGTTTACATTCATTAATGGGCTAGTTCATTCAATTCGAACTCTGAATTTGAATCCAGGAGCTTTCTTACTTATATGCCCCCATTTTACAGTAATATAAAATTTTGGTTTATGCCACAATAATTGCCACTTTTCATGATTTCTGGTTCTTTTGGCACTTATGTCGTGGCTTCTGATCAGTTTGTAGGAAGTGCATTCTAGACAAAATAACTGAAGAGGAGGTTGACTCATGTCCAATATGCCACATTGACCTTGGTTGTTTACCAGCTGAGAAACTCAGGTGCTGTACCACACACTTCTACCACATTATCTTCAAGTTAGACTCAGCTCATGCTTATATCTATAGACATAGTGCTTGTTTCCATTATAGACTTGAGTATTGCTGTACCAGTACCCAAGACCACATCTTTTGTTTGTTTGCACCAATAATAATCATGAAATAAACTGCTGGCTATTGAATCTCCAATTGATCCAATTTTTTTATTTCCACCCTTTGAAAGTTACAATGTGACATATGCTGTTGCTAGATATGGACTATTATATGCAATTATGAACCCTTTTCACAATGATTCTAAGTACTCCCAGTCTCTGTTCTTGCATTTTGCCTCTCCACAAAATAGAGGATAATGGAGTTGGGTATTTCAAAGAATTTGAAGGATAGAAGCAGTTTTTTGTTCTATTATATTAAGCTTTGTATGACATGTAAATTTTTTCTTCTGCTTCTATTAGTAGAACAAAAAGTTCACATTAACATCTCGATGGTTTTAGTTTTTTTTATTATGATCTTTTTATGTTGCTTTTCTTTAATTAACTACTATTATTGTTTCTTAATTTATACAGACCTGATCACAACCTCCAAGACATCAGAAATAAAGTATTCCCATTAAAAAGGAAAAAGAGCGGCACACCAGAGCCACCTTCCCTGCCTCTGCCAGCACGTAGGAAAGAAAGATCTCTATCCTCCTTGGTGGTGAGCGCACCTAGGGTTTCTAGTCAAACTGGGTTAACGGGGGGACGTACAAAGCCTTCTAGACGTGCAGTAAAGTCCCCCGCAAACGATGAAAACACAAGCAACAAAAAGGCAAAGGTCCTCGATGATGAGAAACCAGGAAGTGCACCTCCTAGACTGGCTAAGTTGAACAGAAAGCATGTGAGTACAGTTATACACAGCTTGAGCTTCCTGCATTGACTGGAATGTTGTCTGCCAATGTGGCACATACATAACCAGTATCCGGTCTTACTAGTACGGTGTTGGTTTCAAATGTGATACCAACTGTACCAGTACCAGTACCAGGATTGCAACAAAAAATGGCACACGCCGGGGCCAACAAGGGTGGTATGTTTTTGTTAGGGTATGGTGTCTTACTGGTTCCGGTATTATCTAAAATATAAAGCTTGTTTCAGGAATATTTAATTGAACAAGAAGTGCATGAAAATAATTATAAAAGAGTGCAAGTCAGGATAAAGTGGTATCATATGGTTTTTTCTGGTAATACTGTTTCTTATTTGCTTTCTTATACCATTGGTATAGAGCAATCTAGACCCTGAGACATCTAGCAAAGATAAAGAAAATGGGAGAGAGGAGCAGCAAGTGGATAAATCCAAGCTATGGAAGCCTTTAAATTGCCTTTTAGAGGCAGCAAGCCGAACCAAATCTCTTAAATCTGGAGTCCACACTAATGAAGAACAAAATGACAACCCAAATGATGATGAAACTCCCACCAAATCCAAGGTTCCAAAGGAGGAAACACAAACTCATGAAGATAAGAATGTGGGCCCATCTCGTGCAGAGCAACCGGTGCCGGCCAAGCGCAAGAAAGGCATTCGGCGAAAGAAAGAGCGTGATACATCAGCACGGCCTATGTTCGATTACGTAAGCACTATCCGTGACAGACGGGTGGGGCCTGTTTGGTTCTCTCTGGTTGCAACTGCTAACAGGTACAGATTAATTTGTTCACAACTTAGTCAATATGCCCAAACTCAGTCTTTCTAAGCCTCAGTTAACCATAAATGTGTGAATTGTCCTTGGTTGAGCTTTCAAATGTTAAGTGCCATTACCAAACTGGTCTACATAAAGCTGAGGCAGTGTAGCAGTCCATTCAATTGGTGTCATCTCTCTTTAGTTGTGCAAACAGGTATGTTTAGTGGTTTGCCATAAGACCAAAATATTTTCGAAAAAATGGTTAACCATCTATTGGTTTTTAGTGCAAGCATCCCAATTAAAGTTTATTATTTTTTCAGGGAAGGAGGTGGCCAGTTACCTCAATTACCTTCAAGTTACTTGCGAATAAAGTATGCTCTCTCTCTCTCTCTTCCTCACCCCACCACCTTGGCCTTCCGATTTTGTTGTTTTCGAAAGCACTCTACATTTATATGACCCAACAATACATGATAATATGCACCTCCGCCCCGTCACCTCTTGTAGGTCATATATACAGGTTATTTAGGCCAATTGGACTAAATGTCTGTTGCTTTTTGTGCCTCATTTCCTCTAATCGATGTTGGTAACTGTGCTATACTAACTAGCTGAGAAATAGAGATTATGTTCACTGCTCTTCCCCACATGAGGGTATGAGAAGGGCAATTTCATCTAGAATCATTTGTGTTGACTGCAAATTTCTGTGGTGTTACAGTGCTAGTTGGCAATATTTTATTTTATATTTTCATTATCTTGTCTGACATTAAGTATTTGTTCCATCTCTTTCTGCATTTTAGGGATGGTGAACTGACGGTTTCTTCAATCCAAAAGTATATTATGAAGAAACTAAGTCTCAATACTGAGGAAGAGGTACAACTTCTTAGCTGAACATTAAATTTTTTTTTTCATTACACTTCTCTTTCCTCGAGCAATAATAGTTTCCACCAAAATCATCTTCAAGTGGACAAGACAGACGTCTATTATATAATTTCATTTTGGGAACTGATTTCTCTTGGCCAAAGCAATTTTCTTTCACTGGGTCGCCCCCCACCCCATGTGAAACCCTATACGAAGTTTCCGTAAAGTGCGAATCCTGTACAAATTTTAATCTGTGTAGGGTACACACATGTCGATGAACATGCGGTAGCGATATGGTGCACTGAAGTGATAGGTAAGCCTGGGACAAAAATGCCACAGGCAATGGTAATGTTAGCAGGCCACCTTTTCACTGGAACATGCATCTTTTTGGTTTTCAAATTTGGCGCGCACAGTTTTTGCACACTTTAATTGTACTTATTATGTCAGCCAGGTCTTACACCAGTGTACTGCCAACATATACTGGCATACGCTGTTTTCCCGACTTGAACTTGACTCTTTACTAAATATTTAACAGGTGGAGATAGTATGTCGAGGCCAGCCAGTGGGCCCCACAATGACTCTGCATGACTTAGTGGAGTTGTGGCTAAGATCCGAAACTTCACATCGGACCAATGCGTCAGTCGGCTCTCCTGCAAAGGATTTCATAATGGTGCTTGCGTACCGCCATGGACCTCCGTTACTGTCCTAAAAATCAAAGAGTGTGAGACAATGTGGATGAATCAAATGTTAATTTGATAATCTGGTCGATCAGGGTAGGGATATTCATTGATATTTTTCTTTGGATGGGTGGGTGGGGTGTTAATTAGGATAAGAAATTGAAAAGGGTCTTGTTGGCATTTTTCCTGAAGAGTTGTAAAATGTTGTCTGTCTCCTTGCCTTCTTTATTTGACTCATAACTTGGAATGTTTATTGAAGTTAACATTGTGTGCATGCCTCCGTCTGAGACTCCTTTCTTAAGACAAATGGAATGAAAAATTTATATCTACATCAAAGAAAGTAGCAACTGCTTATCTAATAAGACCAAGGGACGTACAAATCTGTACCATTTGTCTCTCTAAAGAAAAGATGTCTTTACAACGATAGGTACCACCACAAATAATTTTCTTTGGACACTTCTCTGTAGTATACAGAAATTTGATAATAGAGTTGATCCTCTGGATATAGGCAGTGGCGGAAGCACTAGTGGGGCCGGAAGGGCCCCGGCCTTCCTTTGGCCCAATTTTTTTTTAAGCTTCTTATTTAAATTTCTAACTAAATTTGATTAAGCAATAAAATTTTAGTTAAAATTTTAACTAAAATTAAAAAAGTTCGATTAAAATTTTGTAAAATTTGATCAAAATTAAATTTTGACATAATATTAAAATTAGACTAAACTTGTCCAAGGACTCCCTCTAACTAGTTTTAAATATGCCCATGAATATAGGCAGTAAACTAGGGGTTGCATGTATGGGTGTCAACCGTTAAAAACGGAACGGAAAAATCAAGTTGCGTTTCCGTTGTGTTCTAATTAACGCAACTGCAATTATTTACGTTGAATGTTTCGTTATCAGAACGAAACGAAATTTTTTTCCGTTTTCCGTTTCGTCAGATTAAACGTAAAAAACGGAACAAACGTTAAATTACGTTACAAATTTCATCGGTTTATTTACCAGTTGATTTTTCTTTGAACTAAACTGAATAATCATTTCAATATTACATACTTCACAGAATCACAGTAGTCTTCTGCAATACAGGCATACAACCCATAAATACAGTCCCTACAAATCCAAATCACAACTCACAACATAAACCCTACAAATTCAAATCACAACTCACAAGCTGATAACAAAATCCTACAAATCCAACTCACATGCTCTAAACAAAATCCTAAAGGAACCTTAAAACATAAGATGATTAACCCATAGTCCCAACCTTGTGCTCAACCTAGTTCCAAGCCGATATTCTTCTCAGCCACCTTTCTCAGCCACAATGGCTATAAAAAAAAGCTTACTATCAAGCTAATAAAACACAATGGTCATCACCGGAGAATATCGGCTTGAGACTAAGGAGCCCAAGAGCTGAACGCTTCAGGCTTCATCTTAAGTCACACTACTTGATCTTACAAACAAGCAACAACTACTCTGATCTCACTGACAACAGACCAGTAACAAGTTGTTAGGACACAAAAGGCAAAAGCCAACAAGCTCAAAATAAGAATTACCACTGACATTGTGACTTGCAAGTCTCTTACAATCACTATCATACTTGACTGCCACAAATCGTATCAGCCGATGCCGCTTCGGCACTGGCCCATAGTGGAGCACCAACTTCTCCACCATTCTCTGCAAGTCAATACAGTAGGCAAATTTTTTTGATTAATTACCAACTATCAAAGCTACCAAATATGAAAAAAGAAATAAATGAATGGAGCTTACCAGTCACCGCTGCGCGCAACCAGTCCTGAGCACATATGAGAGCTTCCATGCTCTCATCATTCAAAGAGTTCCTCACAGCTGACAATGTTCTTCCACCAGTAGAGAATGTGGACTCAGATGCCACTGTGGATGCTGGGACAGCCAGGATGTCTCGAGTTAGTCGAGACAACACTGGATATTTAGGCACTTTCAATTTCCACCATGCTAAGATGTTGAATTCTTCATCCAAACCAGTTTCATCCAATGCCTCAGCTAAGTATTCTTCAAGCTCTGATTTTACTGGCTCAGATGTTTTCTTTTCCCGCATGAAATCCTTGAGTCCAGCCCTTATATCAGTAACACTACTCGATGCTCCACAAGTTTGCTTACTGAACCAAGCACAAAATTAAATTAAACAAACTAAATAATAATAAAGTAAGAAAAACAATTGAAATTAACTGAGTGCCTCTGGCTTTGAGGCCTCAATGAACTGCCAGCTTGCATCTGCAAGGATCTGGAGTGTAACTCCAAGTACTCATTGAATAAAGTATCAATGCAAGCTTTCAAGTTTGACATATACCATTCATAGTTATCAGGATAGATCATCTGAAAGAAGTACTCAACAACTGCAAGCTTGCATCTGGGATCTAGAACACAAGCAACGGCTAACAATGTATTGCCGACAGTCCAATATCTTTCCCACTTAGCAAACATTTTCTTACTCATCAGCACAATAAAAGGATAAGGACTGCTCTCCATCTTTTTGATATTAATATACACCTCACACAATTCAGGAAAGAAGTAATTTAGTGTGGGGTACTTGGTGCCGCTAAATTTCAAGGTGGCTTCATAAAAAACTTTTAAACAGTCCATTAAAGCCTGCATTGCTTCCCATTCCATCTCATCTGGTTTCAGCTTGTAATTCTTATCAAGAGTGGCATACCTGTCAATTGCTGGTCTGAGCTGCAAGCCTAGCTCCAGCATAACATACGTTGAATTCCAACGTGTTGGAACATCCCATGCAGGTCTCTTATTTGGAGCCTGAGCCTACAAATAAGAATGTAAATAGAGATATAAATAGAGAGAAATAGATATATCAATTAGAAAGTTAAAAATAAATGAAAAAACAATGTTAGGTAGAAACCTGAGATGCTGCCAATCGAAACCTTTCCATTCTAGCTTGTGAACCCCGAAGATACTTCATCGTTTCTCGAACTTTTTTAATCTCATCAGTAAGCACAGCAAGTCCATCTTGAACAATTAAGTTCAAGATGTGGCATCCACATCTTTGATGAAAGACAGCGCCATGTGCAGGTAATGTATCTTTCTGCATATTATACAAACAATAATTTGCATTAGCTAAATATCTAAGTAAATAACAAAAATGTAAATGAAGAGGGCTGAATTTACCAAGGATCCACTCAATAGCTCTTTGATACAGGCATCATTAGAAGATGCATTGTCAAGGACAAGACTAAAAGCCCTTTTATCCAAGTTCCACATCACCAACATACTATACATTGCCTCAGCAATTGCTTTGCCAGTATGTGGAGAAGGAAGAGGGCTGAAATTAAGTATTCTCTTTCTAATTCTCCAACTGTCATCAATGAAATGAGCTGTAAGGGCCATGAAACCCCTATCTCCTGAATCATTGGTCCATAGATCACTAGAAAAGCTCACTTTGCAATCAAGTTTCTCAAGCAAATCATACAAAACTTGCCTTTCATTGTTATAAATAGCAATGCAATCAGACCTCAGAGTATTCCTTGATATTAGTTTAAACTTTGGTTGAAGGCTATTTAAGAACACTTTCAAGTAATGGTGAGTTACACAATTAAAGGGATACTCATGGACAATCACCATGATTGCAAAGTTCCTCCTGCATACAACAACTTTTTGCTCACCTGAAATAGTGAAGTTGTTAGAACACTTTGCAAATAAAATCAAGAATTTATTAAATGAAATAAACTATGCATAATCTATTTACCTGCTGCAGGGCCAGACTGCAACAATCTTTGCAATTTATCTCTTTTGTTCCTATTTGGTCTTTTCCTGCAACCCTTAGTAGAATGGTGCCACAGTGACTCAGTACCCTTTTGATTTCCCATCTGATAAACTTTCCCACAGTAATTGCAAACAGCATCATAGAAACCATCAGGCTTAACATCCCCCTTTGTGAAATGCTGCCATACCTCTGAGGTCATCTCATCCCTAGTTTTTCTCTTTCTATTTGTCTCAGGATCTTGACCTTGAGGGGTAGCAATTGCACCAGGGTCTGGTGTCTCAGCTATGTGGTCATCAATTTCAATTCTTTATAATTCCTCAGGGGTAAAATTTGGATCTAACCCCATGCTATAATTTCAATTCTTTTGACTTTTCCTTTTGTTGTGTTGTTGCTATTCATGCTTCATCTTTAGAGTTTTGTTGGGTATGTATGACTTATTAGGCGATGTATGACATGCTTTAGACTTTATTTTATTTTGTTTGTATGACTTTAGATGATCTATGACTATGTTTTAATATCGTAATCAAGAGTCTCCCAAATTAGTACATTGTCTTCACTTTGCTGCTGAGCTGGTACCCCATTACTGATCTCTAATCTGACATAGCATCAGTCATGTTTTTACCACTAATTCTAGTTCTGTACCAGCACAACAATCACACCAGTACCAGCATATAATGGACTAGAGCTCCAGTTCCATATATCTCAGCAATCACACAAATCACAACAACCTCATCTCTGCACAGTGACTATCAGATTCTAGTTTGAATGTACATTTTTTTGTGCTCATTTTACCTCAGTCTCATCCTTGTGCTCTTCCTCATCTCTTGGTATTGCTGATACTCAGACACAGGAACAGCCTGAGTGAACTCCATCGCAATGCACTTGTCTACATATGATCTGATCGTCTCAGCAACATCAGCACATCAGCACCTCCCAGCCAGCCTCAACAACACGAGACCAGCACATAGAACCTCTCTGCTCTAGATCTGCTGTGAGTAAGCATAGGTAATCACCATCTGCTATTGACTCGTATAGTATCTATGAGCTGACCTCGTCATCAGCCTTGAATCATTCAGCTTCCTTGCATCTGTGTGTTATGTTCAGAGCAACTCATAATGCTCAGATCATCTGTTCTGATATTGGTCGACAGCGCTTGAGATCCCCTTAGCTGAACTTCATCGATCTCTGGCCTAATCCATCACCAGATCACTAACATCTCACCAACTCACACATCAATCACCTCATCAGCTCATCGGATCGATCACGCCTCAGCATCTCATCACTGTTGGCTCAAACTTTTCTAAATTTGTTGATTTGCAAAACCAAATTGAATTTAATCATTTCTTGTGTATTAAGTTTAATTGTAGGGGCATTTAAGCAAAAAAACAAAAGAACACGAGAAATGATCAAGGATGACCCAAGAGCAAGTTTAGAAGATTAAAATCAAGATGAAAACTTGCTTAGGTTAATTAGATCTTAGTTCTATTTAAATTTGGGTACAAAAGAGCAAGGAAATCCAAACCAAATAGTATATAGTGTTATAATGCTATACTTGGCGTTATAATGCTAGATGTCCAAAATGGTAATTTCTGGCCAAACCTTACATCGATCTGAGATTGCATTATAAAGCTAGACATAGAGTTATAACGTTATAATGCTGAAATGTTCAAAATGAATCTTAAAATAGAAATTGAATCAATAAAATTTCAAAACATCAAGAATATGTCTTAGATATAATTAAGTTTAGGAATATAAACTTTATTTAATCAAAAACATCATTTGAATTAGTAGCAAAATAATTTACACAACTCCAGAGAGTTGGCGTTATAACGCCAAGGTAAGTTCAGGCACCAAAATTTGGCTAAGTACTGGAAATTTCTGTAGGAAGTTGGTATAGCGTTATAACGCTAAACATGGCGTTATAACGCCGGACAAATCCCAACAGTCAAATTTACTGTCTTGACACAAGATAGCGTTATAACGCTATGTAGAATATGTAGAAATTGTACGATCAAAATTCAACGGCCATATTATTTGTCCTGATCTAAGATAGCGTTATAACGCTATGTGGCGCAGGAATGCTTTTGGCCAGAATTAAGCCCTATATAAACCATTCTCTCTCAACAATTATTTATGTTGTTCCATTAACTCAAAAACCTTTCTGCCATTGTTGAGCTTAGTTCCAATTGTTAAATCCTTGCTTTTAATCCTAAGTTTAATTAGCTAAATTTAATCTAGGAATTTTAGAGAGTTTGTTTGAGTGCTTAGTCTTGATTGTCTAGCTTAATCTTTCAATTAGCCAATTGTCAATTTGTGAGTGTGTGTTGTCTTGAGCTCCACTGGAGTGTGTAAGTGAATTCAAGGAAGTCGGCTCGATTCTCCACCGGTGTGTGTAAGCGAGATAGAGTCTGGCGTTGGGTTAGGGTTGGCGGCTCCACCGGTATGTGTAAGAGAGCCCCAATTCCGAAGTTCAAGCAAGCGGATTTTTGTTTAGTGGAGCGGACCGGGCTTGTTACCGCAAGAAGCGGGGGTGCCGAGGACCCGGAGACGTAGGCGAGGCATTCGTGCAAGCTGAACTCCGTCAACACGCATTGAGTCATTTTCTCTTCCCTTATCTCTATTTATATTTAGTCAATTCAATTAGTTTAATTGCTTGATTTGTTTGTGAATTGAATTGAGTTGTGATTGAATTGCTTGATTAGAGAATTAATCAAATTGCTTGTTGATTTTGCTCAATTGAATTGCTTGCCATAATTTATGAAATTTGCAATTAGGTCCCTAGTTGGTTGAACCGAGCAAAAATTAGTTAAGCGCCTAGGCCCCCTAAGTTTTACAAAGAAGAAATCATATGTGCCATATTGAGATTAAATACAAGATTATTTAGGCACATATGTTTAAGGTTTTGCAAATCAACAAAAGAGGGAGATTGTTGGCTCAAACTTTTCTAAGTTTGTTGATTTGCAAAACCAAATTGAATTTAAACATTTCTTGTGTATTAAGTTTAATTGTAGGGGCATTTAAGTAAAAAAACAAAAGAACACAAGAAATGATCAAGGATGACCCAAGAGCAAGTTTAGAAGATCAAAATCAAGATGAAGACTTGCTTAGGTTAATTAGATCTTAGTTCTATTTAAATTTGGATACAAAAGAGCAAGAAAATCCAAACCAAACAATATATAGCGTTATAACGCTATACTTGGCGTTATAACGCTAGATGTCCAAAATGATAATTTCTGGCCAAACCCTACATCGATCTGAGATTGCGTTATAACGCTAGACATAGCGTTATAACGCTAGAATGCTGAAATGTTCAAAATAGATCTTAAAATAGAAATTGAATCAATAAAATTTCAAAACATCAAGAATATGTCTTAGATATAATTTAAGTTTAGGAATATAAACTTTATTTGATCAAAAATATCATTTGAATTAGTAGCAAAATAATTTACACAAAACTCCAGAGAGTTGGCGTTATAACGCCAAGGTAAGTTCAAGCACCAAAATTTGGCTAAGTACTGGAAATTTCTGTAGGAAGTTGGTATAGCGTTATAACGCCAGACAAATCCCAACTGTCAAATGTACTGTCCTGACACAAGATAGCGTTATAACGCTATGTTTTGTGCATAGCTTAGCATTATAACGCTATGTAGAAATTGTACGATCAAAATCCAACTGCCATATTATTTGTCTTGATTTACACATGAAATAGCGTTATAACGCTATGTAGCGCAGAAATGCTTTTGACTAGATTTGAGCCCTATATAAACTCTTCTCTCTCAATAATTGTTTCTGCTTTTCCATTAACTCAAAAACCTTGCTCTTAATCCCAAGTTTAATTAACTAAATCTAATCTAGAGATTTTAGAGTGTTAGTTTGTTTGAGTGCTTAGTCTTGATTGTCTAGCTTAATCTTTCAATTAGCCAATTGTCAATTTGTGAGTGTGTGTGTTGCCTTGAGCTCCATCGGAGTGTGTAAGTGAGTTCAAGGAAGCCGGCTCGATTCTCCACCGGTGTGTGTAAGCGAGATAGAGTCCGGCGTCGGGTTAGGGTTGGCGGCTCCACCGGTGTGTGTAAGAGAGCCCCAATTCCGAAGTTGTACGCTAAGCAAGAGGATTTTTGTTTAGTGGAGCGGACCGGGCTTGTTACCGCAAGAAGCGAAGGCGCAGGGGATCCGAAGATGTAGGCGAGGCATTCGTGCAAGCCGAATTCGTCAACACGCATTGAGCCATTTTCTCTATTTATATTTACTCAATTCAATTAGTTTAATTGCTTGATTTGTTTGTGAATTGAATTGAGTTGTGATTGAATTGCTCGATTAGGGAATTAATCAAATTGCTTGTTTAATTGCTTGCCATACTTCAAATTTACAATTAGGTTCCTAGTTGATTGAACCGAGCAAAAATTAGTCAAGCACCTAGGCTCCCTAGGTTTTACAATCACCTCCATCATTTCTCCAGGATTGCCTCACACCTCAATCGCGCCTCATCGATTCATCTGATCAATCGCGTCAAGATCGTCTCAGCACCTCGAACACATCTCAGGATGATCTCACACCTGAACCGCATCTCAGTTGATCGGAACCAGGGGAGAGAAGTAGAGGGGGGAGAGAGGAAGAAAGAAGGGGGGAAGGAGGAGAGGGAGGGAGGTGGTGGCGGGGGAGATCGAAGGCGACCTCCCCGCCTAGGTCTAGAATCGTCTAAGGTCACTCTTTCGCTCTTTCGCTCTCTTTTGTTAGGATTGTCAAACTTATGTTTTCTAGATATTAAATTATTATCATTGTCATAGTTTATTTATTTGCTTAATTTAGAGATTTCTGTCTCTTGTGTTTTTTTTTTCTAATTTCTATACAATGGAGATCCTTCATCCTTCAGTGAGATTAAAAAATTACTATTATTCTTCTCTCTCTTGACTCTTGCATAACTCTAATTGCTCTCTAATTCTAAATTAACCTTCTAACACGTGGGTTATGTTGCGTTGTGCATTAGATTTAGTGTCGTCTCAAAGAAACAATAAACAAAGGCACGTTGCCTGCAGATAACAAGGCACAAAAGGATCGCGTAGCTGGGAGAATTGAGAAAAATAGGACTACGGGTCTTCTGGTGCCGTATATCCTATATAATGGTATTGATCAGATGTTGTAAAGTGGATATCACTGATGGTTCTTCAATGGCAAGCTGCCACTGATGGTACGGCTGGTACCGCCAAACACCTTGCCTGACTGGTGCTGACAGTGCTGCTTCTTCGTGTTGGGTTGATGGGTTGATGGTTCCTTGAGCAATCCAAACTAGGGAGGAGCTTGCAATGTTCTAATGAAGGATACAAACGTGGTGGCATATAAAGATAAGTAGTCCATACCAAATTCAACAAGTGTATTTGCTAAGATTAATTTTATCTAAGCTCGTATATTCGTATATATAGATAACAGTCAGTAAATATGAGTACTGGTATATGGACGCAAGTTCATAGAAGTGATTGCTGAATTTAATTTTAAATTTTATTGAATTGACTTTGCAATTCAACGACTATAGAAGTGTTGAAACTGAACTATTTCATAAGTAATATTTTTACATGCAATTTTTTTTAAAAATAATTTAGTGTCAAATCAAACGTTTCAAAATTTAAGCTCATCAACTCAAATTGCGAGCTTAACTAAAAATTAATAAAATTGAATTCAAATGACAAATTTGAATCGTCGAAACTGATTTACATAATGAGTGATGCATTTACATATTAAATTTATATTTTATTTTATTTTATTTTATTCTAAATCAAGCGATAAAAAATGAACAAAAATTAATAATTCGTAAACCTTCAATATTTTAACCGCTTGAATTTTATTAAATTATTTCAAAATTTAATAATTCATAAACCTTCAATATTTTAACCGCTCGAGTTTTTATTAAACTATTTTAAAATTAACAAATTTGATATGTAAACACAAAATTGATTCCAAACGTTTAGATTTATCATTTGAGTTTGATTTTAATAATACCCTCTTGGTGACTGGTGAGGGTAAGACCTGGTTTTTTACTCTGTGACCACAAAATTTAGCACATATTAAAATGTCGACAATGATATCTAACACACAAAAAATGAAAATTGTCAAATTCTTTGACAAATTGCTAAGCCTTCAGTAAGAAGGAAAAACTGCAGAACTAAAATATTTTCTGGTTGCACTGTATGTAATGTTAGCCTCAATTAAGCCTTGATCTCTTTTGCAAAGTGCTTCAAGTAAACACAAAAATGGCAAGGCAAAAGTAGGAAATGCCACAAAGAGTTGATTTACAACATTGGTAGTGGACAATTCTCAAGCTACAAATGTATACAAGCTTTCTATTCCACCACATAAATATCCCTATGGAAAACTGCAAATTTCAATGGCAAGTTCCTGAATAGGCAAGTAGCTTTAAAAACAATAACATATAGCAAAATCTTTGTATGTACAAACCTCCACTGGATAAGGAGCAAACACCAACAATCCACAAATCAACACAAATGAAAATAAAAAATTAATAAATGATCTTGATACCAATAAACCGATCAAAACACCAATTTACCAGTATATATGAGTTCAACTTCAACAATTATGTACCAGCAAGCAGAAACCGAATCCTATCCAACTCCCATGATTTCTCACTTGCCAGATGTGCTCGCCACACGACTTATTCACAGGACTTGAGAAAACTGAGCAACCATAGCTGGATTCACCAAACCACTACCGACCGCCTCCTGTTCGGTTAGAAACAGATCATCTGTTGACCGGAACGCCGCGTGAATTCCTACAACAGCGACGCCTGCGGCCATCGAGCCAATTACATTCCATCCGACATTAGTAAACAGCAACGACACAACGGTGGCGACAGTGAGCCACAACAGAACAGATCCATCATCAAATGTTTGGCCAAGGATAGTCAGAGGACCTGTTCTTGAGAAATAGAGGAAGAACCAGGAAGCAGCAAGAGCGGCACATACAAAGAAAGAGAAGGGATGGTAGAAGAGACTTAGGAGAAGAACACCGAGGATTGTCAAGATGTAATTCGCGCGAAAGTATGTGGCATTGCGCCGGATCCGGTTGAATGCATCGCCTATGTTAGCAGGCCGGGAGAAGGCAGGGGGGTGGAAGAGCTCTGGCCATGGCCGGCGCGCCAAGATCAAGGCGTGACCTTGCTCTTTGAATTTCAAGACCAGATTGGAGACGCTAACAGTGGGAGAGGGTCCCAGCTCCGGCAAAGGCGTGGCGACGGTGGCTGAGACAGCGGGGTGCACGGGGGGTACAGTAGGAGGAGATGGATCGGAGGTGGGAACCTTGATGTAGCCGTTGGTGGGACCATAGGTTGCATAAGAGGGGGCTGCCCAAGTGGCGACACCTGGCGTGGATGGAGGAGGCACCACTGCGGGCCCATAAGAGGGAAACGGGGCGGAGCGAGGTGGAGCATCGGCGATGTGCACCGCCGGAGCTTGTGGAGGAGCGCCGCGAATCGTGCCATAAGGGGAATTGGGGGTGGGGGTGCGCATGGTGAGAGAACCGATTGGAGAAGTTTAAGAAGAGTCGGGGAATTTGGAATTGAGAAAGGGCGTAGATTGGAGAAATTGCTGGAAGAGGAAAGAGGGGAGAAGAGGTTTTATTTGATTTGCAATTAATTGAAGAAAAGTTGACACCGTATTAAGGTGATTTATAAATCATCATTTAATAAACAAAGAAACTGTATAAAGTCATAATCACATTCGTGGGTCCTGATCGGTACTTTTATTGGCTAAACAACGAGCATATGTTCCACTCAGTGTTCCTCAAGTTATTCATTTTCTAATAGTTTGTAATCAGTGTTTTCCAATGCTGTTTAAAATACTGATTTGAAAGTATATCTTAAATTTGTGTAAAATAATTTTAATGTTGAAAAATAAAATTAATGGTAGGCAAAATAAGCTACTAAATTATTTTAAAATGTACATACATAAAATATGTTTTATTAATGAATAGCAAAAATGAAATGTGTTTGAAGTTAAGGATTTAATATATCAAATTTAAGATCATTTAAATAATAAATTTATTTTAGAAGGATTGACATTTCAAAAAAAATTCAGACAAAGACGTACAAATTTGACATTTTTTTTCTCTATAGAAATCGACTAACAGTCTCCCAACGTATGTCATTCACTTTCATTCTCCTAACTAACTTTATAAAAAGAAAAAAAAACAATCAAATGTGGATAAAAATAAAAAGTCAAACAGGCAAACATGAATAAACAAGAAAAGGTTCGGCCACACAAATTCTTTTAAACGTTTCCGCCCGACATACAATCCTGAATGTTTTACACATAATGCATGGGATGCAGAAACAGGTGTTCGGACTAAATAAAATATGTGTTCATATTAATTGTTTCAAGTCAGTTCTGCACAGAATGCATGGAATTCAAACTAAATAAAACAAAATTTCAGACTAGTTGAAAGAGGTGTTCATACTAGTTGATTCAAGTCTGTTTTGCACTTTTTCAAGTCTGGTTTGCACAGAATGCATGGAGTGCAAACTAATAAAACAGGTGTTCTGACTAGTTGAAAGAGGTGTTCATACTAGTTGTTTCATGTCTGTTTTTGCATTGTTTTCAAGTTTGTTTTATACAATGCATGGGGTGTAGACTAAATAAAATAAGTATTCAGACTAAATATAACAGGTGTTCATACTATCTATTTCAAATATATTTTTACAATGTTTCAAGCATTTCTCTCTTTGAGAAAATTTGAGCAATAAGAGGTGTAGCAAAATTTTAAAAATGGAATTTGGAGGCTTTAAAAGCGTTTTTGGAGTTAAACTAAGAATGTGGTTATACTAACGTCTGTTCGAAGATAAGAAGTTGAAGTTATTTTGTGCTCAAGTGCTCATACTAACTAAGAATGTGGTTATACTAACTCCTCTGATGGTCATAATAACTCTTCTGGTGGTCATACTAATTTTTCAAGTGATCATACTAACTTCGTATGTGATCATACTAACTTCGTATGTGATCATACTAATCTCCTAAGTGATAATACTAACATCTCGAATGGTCATACTAATTAATAATGTGATCATATTAACTAAGAATATTCATACCAAGTTCTCAGTGCGTTCATACTACTTTCTCAAATGTTCATACTAACATCCAGGTGTTCATACTAACATTCAGAATGTCCATACTAACATTCATGATGTTCATACTAACTTTCCAAGTGTTCATATTAACATTCATGGTGTTCATACCAACTTCACAGGTATTCATATTAACATCAAAGGTTTTCAGACTAACTACTCAGTATTTCATACTAACTATCTAGTGTTCATACTAATTACAAGGTATTCATACTAACATCAGATATGTTCATACAATTTGAAAAATGTTCATACTACTGAAACAAGTGTTTATATTAGATGCACATTTATATTTTCATTTTTCTCCTTGTCTTTCTTTCTTTTGTGAAAAAGATAACAGACACGGTGAATACGAAGAAAGTCAGAGGCAGTCTCAAGGTCGTTCATTGTCTTTCGTCTTCATTCTCATATATGCCATCACTTTTTCGTTCTCAAATATGTCGTCACATTAAACATTATTTTGTCTTTGACAGTTTTATAGTCGTTTCTAACAATCTCTCATCAAAGAGCCCACTCCTAATCAATATACCGATCTGGATGCTCCACAAGTCATGGAGGAAGAGCTCATTCCTAGCATGCCCTATGCCAACACCTCTTCTTATATACCTCCTCCAAACTATCAATGATATCAAATTTCTCAAGACTACTCATACTACACTCTCTCAACCCAATGCCTCCATATGTCTTATCAACCGTTAAAGAAGGAGCCTCCTATATCTCTCAACAAGTATATCATTTATCCTTGTATGAAAAGCACAACTCTACTAGAGTACATGAGAGACTTGACAATCAAAATGAGTTCAACTACATGGTCGAACAAATTGGAACCAACAATTCGAGACGTGAAATGATTGTTCTGAACCTATCAGGCTCAAAGCTCAAATGAGAGAGGCAAATGAAGGAGTGACACAAGTCAATCTGGAAGAGGATGATAAAAAAAGTAGTGATAATGAGTAGTTTATTTTAGGGTACTAATTTTCTTTAAAAACTTTGCTATGCTTCTTGAAAACTTCTCATATTTTATTTTGATGTTTGTATGCATGATTTGAATATCGATATATTTGATTGCATCTATTATGACATGTGTCTTGTTGGTATTCCTTGATTATGCTCCTTACTATTCTTGACATTGCAAAATTAAATTGAAATTGAAACTTGTGCTAAAATTGTAAAACTTATATGATTAAGGGAGAGCAATCTACATTTTGACTTGATTATAAATAAATGCTAAAATTTAGGAGGGAGATATTTGAATTGAGCATTTTTGCCATACTTTGCAAAAAGAGGGAGAAATGTGGTGTTGTGTATAAGAATTATGTGCACACACATATGGTTTTGCAAATTGCCAAAAGGAAGAGTTTGTTGGATTAAACTCGTCTGTTGTTTGACAATTTGCAAAACAAAACAATACTAACATTGGACAATTGAGTTTTGATGAGTTGCAGGTTTATACAGGTACAATAAGTTGATGCATATGCTCAATTATGCATGTACAAGTCATGACAATCACGACAATATCAAGATCAAGTCACTAGGGCACAAACAGGACATTTTCAGAGCCACGCGTTACCATAACGCATGGGCAACCCGTTACAACGAGTTTCCTACTCGTCATAATGGGTTGCCCACCCATCACAACGGGTTGCCAATCCATTATAACGGATTGAAGAGGAGAAGTGCTGAAGATAGAGGATTTTCCAGAGGCTTGCGTTGCCAAATCGTATCACCAACCCGTCACAACGGGTCCCTAACCTTTTATAACTGGTTCACAACCCGTCACAATGTGTTCTTGCTCAGAATAGCCTAAAAGTCAGTGAACCAAGCAGAGAAGAGAAAAACTGGAAGTTCTCCAACCTATTACAATGGGTTCTGTATAGGTTCTCTGTTCTGTAACGGAAGAAGGGAATTTCAAGATTGCAAGACTTCAAAAAGTGTCCAGTCTATATATACCTTAATGGTACGAACCAAGAAGATCAATTAAGCTCATAATAAGTTTTCAAGCACTCAGCTGAGCATCAGAAAGAGCACAAAGTATTCTCTTACAGCTACCGAAATCTGAGAGAATTATGATAGCTGCAATCATCTAATTGTCAATCCGAGAACACTTGTTAGATAGCTTTGTTAGTCTTTTGGTGTACTACAATGTGTTGTCAAGCAGTACATCTCCATCCTTAATTGTGTTGTCAATCGGACATATTTACCTTGTAGAGCGGTGTAGTCTCTTGCATAGGTTTAGAAAAATAAGATTGATTTGCTTATGTGAGAAGAAATCAAAGATAGATTCTGTAGTTGTAAAAACACTTATTGTTTAGTGAATTCGGTCTCCAAATGAAGTTTTGGTTCCGAGAGTCGTGGACGTAGACCTAATGTGTTTGTAGGTCGAACCACATTACATCGCGTGTTCTTGTGTTCTCTTACTCTTTGCTCTTTATTCTCTCTCTTAACTATACTTGCACTTTGTTATTTTGATTTTTTTTAATTGCTCTTAGTACTTGATTGCTTGTGATTTTAGCTAGGTGATTAAGGTCTAAAAGTTTGAATTGTAATTGTTAAAAATGCTTCCGCACTAGCACTTGACCTTAAGACTCCATTCTAACATGATGCAGTCCAACAAGATCCAACCTGATATCTGTTTCGGATTGTGATCCCAAATTGATGTGATGGATATTATCAAGATTCATTCCAAGATCACTTTGTGTGCACTCCAAATTTACTTAGATTATTTTCTTATTTTATGTCTTTTATTTCTTTCGCGATTAATTCGATATATTCACCGAATCAATCAGTTATTTTCTTTCTTTGTTTCGGTTGTCGCTTACTTTGGGATCAAGACATTTGTCGCCTATATAAGAGTTCTAGTTATTTGTATCAATCATCTCTTGTTTAATGAAGTTACTATTATGTTAAGGATTTCGAGAATTTTGTTTACTTATCATGTTACTTTTCTCATTGTTTATATTTCGCTAAATTAGTTATTGCATTCAGTCCTCGAAAAGTTATGATTTGAGACGCGGGATGGCATCAATTTCTTTGAGATATATCTTTCACAAACAACTAAGATATATGATCTGAGACTAATCTTAACAGTTCACAGCCAACATCATAAACACCATGTCATAACATTATATCAAACATAAACAACATATTGGCTCTATTTTGTCAACTAAGATTTTTAACATCAACATCTCTAGCAGTTATCATAGATCACCGTACATAAGAAACAAAAGCCAACTCCCACAAAAGCAAAATCGCAAATTATTTTCAAGTATCAATGTCAAGTTCATTACGTTTTCTTTTCTTTTTTGTAGAAAAAAAAAATAAGAAAGAAAGAAAGAAACAACATGAACGTGATTGATCTTAATTAATTCAAAATTTTCTAGGATTTCTAGTCTGAAAATTAAATTTTTGTTTCTAAAGAGACACAATCACCGTTAATCACCTTAAAGTCTTTAATTTTCGAGTAATTTCTCTCGAATCTGATGGAAAGAGTGAGAGAAGCGGCAACGATGATGTTTTCTGTACAACGAAATATCAGACAATTGTAAGAGCATCTTCATCTCTAAAACTCTTGAAGTTTCTAATCTGATGTGGCAGTTTCTAAATGAGTCTTAAAGATGTAGATTAGTTTCTTATTTAGAAATTTTGCTTCAGAGTTTCTTATTTAGCAATTATGTTTTAGAGCTTATAAATTTTGACGTGACTTAATCATTGACTATAATTGATCAGTCTCCCACAACATTGGTAGTTTTTGCTGACGTGACAATTTAGAAATTCTAACTTTTTAGTTTCAAGAATGAAGGATTAGTAATTAAAGAAAAAATAAATTTCTAAATCGATGTGGTAATAATTTGAAAACTCTAAAAATTTTAAAGATAAAGATACTATAAGTTCTAAACCGAAATTTCCTTTAAATTATCCATTTTTCTCTCTCAATAATTACTTAACATTTTCTGTGTGTTTTGTTTTTTTTGAAACTCTTGACTGAAGGTCTCAAATTTTATTATCATCAGATTAACGAAATTTACATCACTGTCTTCCGTTTCCCTGCCTATCCCACAACCTCACATGTACCTAGAGGTGGCAAGTCGGGTCAGTCGGGCGGGTTCGGGTCGGGTCGGGTTAGTTTGACTGTCTATAATAATCGGGTTGGAGTCGGGTCGGGTGAGGTCGGGTTGGGTTTCAGGTCGTCATGTGTCGACACCTTTCGGGTCATGAGTCGGGTCGGGCGAGGTCAAGTCGGATTTCGGGTCGGATCGCGTCGGTCTTTTTCGGGTGACGGGTTGGGTCGGGCGAGATCGGATCGGGTTTCAGGTCGGGCTGCATCGACAACTTTCGGGTCTTGGGTCGGGTCAAACGAGACCGGGTTGGGTTCGGGTCGGGTTGCACCGACAACTTTCAAGTATTATTTTGAGTTTTAAGTTCAATCGAACAAGATCGGATCGCATTATTGTGTTAGTAAATCTTGACTTTTTCTGATGTTAATTTGTTAGTAAAATTAGATTATGATGTGGGAAAGATATAATTAGATCAATTTATAGGTTGTATCAGGTCAAGTCGGGTCGGGTCAGGTCGGATTCGGGTCCTCATGTGTCGCTCCATCTCGGGTTACGGATCGTCTCGGATAGGGTCGGGTCGGGCTTGGGTCCTCGTGTGTCATGCCATCTCGGGTTACGGATCGTCTTGGATCGGGTCGGGTCGGGTCGGGCTCAGGTCGCTCATTTGTCGTTTCGTCTCGGGTTACGAATCATCTCAGATCGGATCGAATTCATATCGAACCGGATCGGACGGGTTTCTCGAATCGAGTCGGATTCTGTCACCTCTACATGTACCCAATCATTACATTCAATACATCACGTGTACCTCTCCCTAGACTATCAGAACAATACAACTCTTTTAGTACATTGTCATCTAAACGTCCCACATCCAGTGACTACAAGTATAACGCTTTTGTAGCCAAGAGAGAGAACTTACTGGCGCCTCATCCTTTAAATACAACTTTTCTGTGTATTTCTTCTTTCGAAGAGAGAGGGCGCCTCACCCTTTAAATACAATCCGAAGAGTGTTTTGAAGTGGTGCGTCTATCCAAATGTATTTAATTGAGATGGCGCCTGTACACGTGAATTTAATTGAAATGGCGCCAATGTAGTCTGTACTAGTGTAGTGCTAACGGGGCGGGCGGGCGGGTTTGGGAAACGGGTCGGACGGGGGGCGGGTGAGACGGGTGACGGGTCGACGGGTTGGACGGGTTACGACGGGCGGGTTGGGACAGGCGGGTTGGGACGGGTGGGTTTGGGAAGAGTGACCCAAACCCGCCCTTAGACCCGTCGGGTCAAACGGGTCGGACGGGCGGGCGGGCGGGACCGGCGGGCACGGGTTTTTTTTTAAATATTTGAAATAACTCCAAAAAAATCTTAAAAAATTCACAAAAAATCTAAAAAAAATCATATTTGAAAAATTACAAATGAATTTAATTTTTTTTATAAAAAAAATTTCTTTTTTCAAACTCGTAAATCCAAAATAATTCAAAGACATATAAGTTTTTTTAAATCCAAATATAAAAAAAAGTGAATAAAATTCAAAAAATTTCGAATTTTAACCGTTGGCGGGTCAAACGGGCGGGCGGGCGGGACGGGTCAAACTGGCGGGTCGGGTAGACGGGCGGGCGGGTCGGGTAGACGGGTCGGGCGGGACGGGTTCTGACACGGGTTTAGAACGGGCGGGTTTAAACGGGCGATTTTTCAAGGACGCCACCCAAACCCGCCCTTTGACCCGCACCCGCGACCCGTCCGGGTTCAACGGGTTTGGTCAACGGGCGGGTTGGGCGGGTAAAAGGCACGGGCGGGGCGGGGCGGGCGGGACCCGTTTGGGTTTTAGCACTACACTAGTCTGTACATTGAATTTTAATATTTATCTAATTAAATTAATTAATTAATTTTACATTGAATCTAAATGATGCCTGTATCAAATGCGCCTATGCGCCTGTACTAATTTAATTAATTTATTAATTAATCATTTCTTTATTGCATATAGTAACCATTTTTATTAGATCTTTAACGGATCTAAAATCAGAACTAACTTATTGAACTCGTAAATATACTCAATTTGATTACTTTATAACATATTATAATTACTTGACAATCTACTATTCAATATATATTTATATCACCTATAAATTCATATATTATCGCAATTAATTAAAATTAATTCCAACATAACACTGAATGGAAATAACATAAACACCTTTCATAAAAACGATACCATCATGTGCTGGAAGTAGTGATTTGACAATGGGCCGGGTCGGTCCATACTCGCCTGGTCCAATAGGTTGGCCGGTCCACGGGTTGGGGATCGTCGGATTTGAGTCGGGCTCGGAGCGAGCCAGTCCGGGTTGTTTCGACGGGTTGGACGAGTTTTTTTTTATTTTTTTAAATTTAATGGGTTATTCCCGGGTTGAGACGGTTTTGGACGGGTTTTGACGGGTTTCGACGGGTTTCGACGGGTTTCGACGGGTTTCGACGGATTTCGACAGGTTTTGATGGGTTTGGGACGGGTTTTGCACGGATTGACGGGTCGGGTCGGTCCGGGCCAGTCCAATCCTAAGCCGGATTTGAGTCGGATTTTTCCAAAAAAATTTGATCGCAATTCGTCTTTGACTTCCGATTTTTTTTAAAAAGAATCCGCACGAATTGAACCTCGGATCGGACCCGTCGGGTTTTGTCTAATCCCTAGCTGGAAGCCTGGAAGAGGCACTTTTGCAATCAAAATCGACAAACTAATCATACCTTCAGGACATTTTATCAGAAAATTTATTATTTGCTCCCTTAATATATTACCTCTGTTATCAAAAAAACCAGATCTTCATAACATAATGAGGATTAGATTAAATGACGAATTAGTGCAAACCCACCAAGCCTATTTTTTTTCGAAAGCAACTCAACTCAATTTGGTGTTTACAAACTAGAAAATAATAATCAAATTTGACGAATAATATACCCGCATGATGTAGCCAAATTTTTTGCTCGCTGGTGACGTAGCTTTATAGAGACACATAAAGTGAGAAAAACTGGCCCACATGAAAAATATTAATTCTATAGAGAAAAAAATATCAATGACGTATGGCTTCCTAAAAAGAATTTTAAAGCATTCATGTTCTAACTTAAAAATGTTAATCATGTTATACAAACGAAAATCTGACAATTATTTTTGTTCTTGAAAGATAATTAGGAAACCCTTCAACGATAACTGTTCGACATTATCTATTACAAGAGATTATTTCAATCGGGTCCAACATTATTCTTACTTCTAATAAAATAAGATTGAAATTTTATGCTTGAAACCTCTATATTAGTACATAATTAATACAGACGGTTGAATCGACTATTTGAATAAATCACAATAATTAATTATTTATTCTTTAAACAATTTCATCTCTCATCCTTCTCAATCCAAAAATGATAAAAAGATTAATCAAATTCTTATCGTCATGGTGCAAATCAGGCAAAACCAAATAAATTGATAGCAATCCACTAATTGATAGAGAGATAATACTTCACTGCCTTTTTCACAATTAATTAACAAAAATATCTATCTCACCGCATCTGCGTGTGCAGTTAATTAGTCTATTATAGGAGATGATTTCTGCAGAAACAATTGAGAACTAAAAGACTAATAAATTATAAATCCAACTCAACTGATAGTGAGGTAACATAGTGAAACAAATACTTAAAAGTTTAGCAATTCAGAAACCAATTTGAACAATGCATATCCAAATTTGTGTTTCCTTAATTTCGTTACAAACAAAGCTGGAAGAAGTCTAATAATTTACGAGCTACATACCATCGTAAGCTTATGACTTCTGTTGATCTGTGCCATGAAATTTTCGTCCAGCCTCAACAGCTTCCCTGTTCAGTAAGATACCAAATGAACCAAATCAAGGAACGAACCATGAGAAACTCTTTTCACCGATTTTTGCTCCTGTTAAGAGGGTTCTTAATTTCATTTTAGTCCTATCCAGGACTGAGGGCAAGTATTAATACACATACACAACACCATAAGGTGAAGTATATATATGAGTTTAAGACTTCAACACCACCCTTGATTTATGCAAGATCGTTTCTTGATAAGGTCTGTTAATTATCTGTTGCAGAAAATTAAATTTAATTGTTTACTGCACAAATAATTGTCCATTGTGCATTATAAAATCATTGGAGCCAAGGAAGAAGTTATAAATCACTGGGAGTTATAAAAAGGTAAAATAACATAATTTGCTTTAATGAATTTCCTACCTGAAGGCATCTACAAGCTCCTGGTTTTCAGGTTGAAGTTGTGCTCCTTCATAAAATGCATTTGCTGCTTCGTGGAACCTCTGCAACAGCCCAAATAGACAACTAATTGATACAATAAACAAAATAATAAGACTTTTAAGCTCAAAGTAAATACTTTTATTGCCAACTACACCACTAATATACACTATTTGTAAAGAAACCCATCATTTATCATATTTTAGTGAAAATGCAACATTGAGTTTTGTGTCGGAAGAGAGCACTTCATACAAGTTCACAGTTTTGCCCAAAGCTCTGGCAGCTTCTTCTGAGTGAGCCAAATTGACATAAATCCAGACATGCAATACAGAGGTTCTATACATTTCTTTACTTTTATGAACTAGTAAACAAGCTGAGTTTCATACAGGTACACAGCATGATCGCTTTCTTTCTTGACTTGGTATCAACTTTTAAATGTTGGTTATCAACTGCAACACAATAAAAAATGATGATTGTCACTTGCAAATAAGTTCAAAAACTACATTCCGGCTGTTGAATTCCCAATTGCAATCTAGAAGTAATGCTAATTTACAAACTAGGAAAGTAACTCGTACTTCAGCTCAAGATAAACCATAAAGTGGGTTACAGGTGGACTTTGATTGGGAGGCTCCAACAAATATGAAGTATCGAGTTTTCTGATTAAATTAAGTAAATCAACTGGTACTGTCATTTATGCCCTGAACAATTTTAGTTCAATTAGCCCTGTAACTACACTAAATTCAGTCAGAACCCTTGATCTTTTCTTTGGTTAAATCAGCCCCATGAACTAAAATACTGATGGTTATATGTTTTTTTATTTAAACCATTTAGTAGAACTCATAGTTGTAGCCTCTTAGTGACCAGAACATCAATTAGAGTGTTAGTTGTGTTATGGCTAATTCATAGAAAGGAACAGTTCAAAACTGCCAAAGTTCAGGGGTTAATTGAACCCAAACAATGAAAAATAGAAAATACCAGTTTGGCCTGATGGAATCAAGCATAATAGTTTACAGCTCATATTCAGACTTCCTCAGGACGTAATAGTGGCAAGTATAAAATTGTTCCCAAAATCTCAGTTGAAAAGGTGCATTTAAATAATTGTGGAATTGGTGCATTTTATTGCTTCACAATTATTACTAACTAACAAACTTTGACCATCTTGTGTGCCTGGTAGCCTGGTAGTCAAACAGATTTTATAGTGTTAACAGCAT
This sequence comes from Eleocharis quinqueflora, assembly GCA_964058865.1. Classification (NCBI taxonomy): domain Eukaryota; kingdom Viridiplantae; phylum Streptophyta; class Magnoliopsida; order Poales; family Cyperaceae; genus Eleocharis; species Eleocharis quinqueflora. The sequence continues at coordinate 77,695 of CAXKVX010001446.1, forward strand.
TCTGCTTCTCATTAAATGCTGTATGATTTGTACTTTTCTTTGCAAATCATTAGGGCAAGATTGGGTAGATGCATAGAACAAATAGGATAAGAGTTTTGACACCAAAGAAAAATTTACTGCCCAGAAACTATGTTGGCCTACCTGTGTCTGTAGCATTAATCAAGTAAAGTATGCCATCAGATCAGGTCTAGGCATGACCTAACAAGTTGGACAAATGCTAACTTGCAGAACTATTTAACAAGAAAAACAAACAAACCTGTAAGAGGCGTAGAGCAGCGCCTTCCCTGTAGCAGGCCTTGTGCCAGTCAGGCCTGAGCGCTCTGCAAGCTCTAGCATCCTCCAAGGCATGCTCCCCTTGCCCCAACCGAAGCCAGCACAAGCTTCTGTTTGACAGAAGCACTGATTCATTTGGATCCAGATCAATAGCCTGTATTACACAGAAGCAGTTCTTCAAGCAGGGATTATGTACCGACATTATGGTCCGGTGACCAGAGAAGACAACAAATTTTCAACTGGTAAGTATAATTTGAGTATAGAAAAATTGAAGAAAGTCTGAGAACCAAAATTTTCCTCCACCTAAATTCTAATTGCATCAGTATTCTTTTGTAAGCTTTTAGAGTTGGGGCTTCGATCAAAAAAATGGACCATTATACCCAACTTGAATTTCCAAAAATGGACCATTATATTTGCTTTTACTTAGCTATTTGCACCCTTACCATCATTACGGGTATGAGATGATCAGTGCATGAACCAATTCACTGCCGGACAAGAATTTAAATAGAACTGGTGCTATGCTGGATGTGTCGGATTGCCGCAGGTTTCATAAGATAATCATTAATTAAAACATAATTATCAAGCTAACGCCCCTGTCATATCCTAGTGCTGCCATCACAAGACTTGCAATAGACGGTAAATATAAAAATCATACAGTTCTACAAGAAAGTAGCTGCCAAAGAAGCTGACCTGTGTATAAGCATCAATTGCTGTTTGATAATCCTTCCTCTTAAAGGCTTCATCCCCTCTTTCTTTAGCTTCCATCGATCTTTTTTTGTCCTCCGGTCGCACCTAAACATAGTACAACATGACATTTATTAATTTGTTTGTTTACAAATTCATTAGTATGGGTTTCATTTCCATGGGAGTGGCTAATTTTTTTTACGTTGGCTCGCCAAGCCTATCACAACCCTCCTCCTTTTCCGGGCTTGGGACCGGCTATGTTGAAACAACGCAGGCGGACTAAAGGCTTTGTTGTTGTACATATTCATTAGTATCTTTTCATATGATAATACAATGTATGCTTCTGTCACAATGTAATCACAAATAATATCATCTACACCATGCAAAAACAGATTTTTCTTATTTTGTTTATACAGATGTAGCCAAGTGATAGTATTTCATTCATTCAGGGCATTTTAGATACAGCTCTCATGGAGGTGGTTTGGACACATTTTTTCATACATATTAAATCCTAAAGCCATGGAGCAATGAGCTTTTTTAAAATTCTACAATAAAAAAGCAAGTGAAGCTGTAGCACCTCAACAACTTTTGGCTTTTGTGGAATTGGAGCTTTCGGCAACTCAGCTTCCTGTACATTCCCCTGAAGAGAGATATAGAGGACTTACTATTAGGTGCACAAAATGAAACTAAGACTGTTTGCATAATAAAAATTGGGATGAATTTTGACGCACCTTGTTAGCCTCCGAAAGAGTTAATTTCATCAACCCGTCGATGGACCAGTCTGGAATTTTACTCACTGGAGAAGTCACTGGAAAGAGAGCTTCAACCAATTCGCGATTCTCTCTCAAAGCTGCAACCTGTATAGGCTTGAAACCGTCCTACACAACAAACAGAAGATTTATGGTCTGCAATTACAGATCTTCCAATCTCATATTAATAGGAATCTCAACAGAAGATGTGCAGTACAGCTTATGTTCTTGATTCAAATAATAACAAGCTTGTAATTCTAAGCTAGTGGGGAAAGAGTACATCATCAGAAGCATTTGGATCTGCTCCAGCATCTAATAAGCATCTAATGACCTCTAAATTTCCAAAATCAGCCGCCACATGCAAGGGGGTAGCCCCACCGGCATTTATATTTGGATTAGCACCGGCCTATGCATATCAAACAATAATAGTCAAAGCTAGCAACTAAAAATAAGCAAGTAATTTCTTCAATAACCACATTTGGGCAGTAAAAGGCAATATCAAATATTTAAGCACCTCAACCACTCTTGAAATTATCAAAGACATGTCAGATTATACAAAACTACGGCATGTCTCATAAAATGCAAGACTGCAAGAAGAGCAACTTAGGAAAAGTAACTTCAGAAAGAAACTCCTATGGATGTAACAAATTTAGATAAAGTTCCTCCCCCTGTCGAAAACAGTTCTCCCATGCTAGCTTATGTTAAACCAACCATCTCCCTTTCCCACTTTTCAAAACTCCTCTCGATTTTAGTCAGATGATTGTACACTTGATGCATGAAGTTCTTGATAAAGTTGTATAAACAAGGTGATTCCTGTAGGAGTTGTGTGTTTCTCTAACATTGGTCATAGAGATCTAATTTAGTCTAACCTCAAGTAGGAATTGCAAACATTGAAGGGATCCAGCAGCCACAGCTGACAACAATGGTGTGATGCCATCATCAGTTTCTGTATTAGCCTGTAAATGAATTGAAATAAAATAAACTGTATTATGTATCTCAATTATCATTGTTAGCAATATAATGGTCCACTTTTCACATATCAACAGATATCATCCAACAAATCTCATATACTGGTTAAAACTCAACTTCTGAGAAAAATGCAATTAGCATCCAAAGGTTATCTCGAATGGTTGCATGGAAAAAATTAACTCTTTTGTTATTTACCAGGCACGGACTTAACCAAAGTCCAGCAACACAAACTAAACTGCAAAACTTACATTGACTTGATACCAACAGATTTAGTTCAGTAGTCTAAATATCACTTACTGTGCAATCTTTTTCCCTATCTAACCTTGATTTGATGGATTAGAAAGTTTATTACTTGCCAGTACAATTAGCATCGAGGAAAATTTGAGAAGGGATAAAATGCCAAAATTTGCAAGCATAGAAAAATCAAAAATACATAAACAATAGTGATATTTTATAAGTATTTGTTAAGTATGCAAAAATAAAGAGGACTAGTGAAGTTCTTATAATATTTGCAGTTGAGGAAAATTTAACAAATTGGAACTGATAATCATTTGAGATATTAGCTGATAGCATAAAACAGTAAGAACATGCCATGAGAATCTTTCATTAGACTTTAGTAATATACCCATTTTCAACTAAGTCTTAATTTAATCCAATATTATGTTACGATAGAAAAGGTGACTTTCATATATTCAAAACCAATTTGTATGTACTGGTTAGAAAATGATTGACCAATGAAGATTCTACACTAATTCTTACATTAGTTCCTTGCCAAAAACAGCTTGGTACATATTGCAAATAACTAAAAAGATAGTATGAGGTATTCGGGGTGTTTCTTGCAAAACATGATAAAATGGGGGTTGTCTAGAGCAAGTTTACATTAGCATTATGCTTCAACAAAAGTTTGACTGGTTCAGGTTGACCATGACCAGCAGCCCATATCAGAGGTGTGCCAGCATCACTTTGTGATTCTACATCTACACCCTTTGATATAAGAAGCTCCATTATCTCTATGTTTCCTACATAGACAAATTCAATTTTTCATGTGCCAGAACACAATGCATAACAGAGAGACTACGAAATAGAAACTATACGTTTATACATGTGTATCATATCTATGGATGTTTCAGTGTGACCATTGTGCGGATACAAGTATCAGTATCAGTGACCAAAGCAGTCAGTCAAATTAATTAAATGTTTAGATATGTCACAAGGTGTAAGTGTTACTATCTTACAAATATAGCATGTGTATCCATATCTACTACAAATCAGATACATGTACTGGAGCTTCTGGGAAGTGGGGAGTACCTGGGTGGCATATTCTGATGTAACTGGAATAAAGGGAAGTTACTACAATTTAAAATAAGTAGTCACAACAAATAAAAAGCAAAAATACCTATGCCAGCAGCATGGTGAAGAGCGGTAGCACCCAAATTACTTGAAGCAGATGGATTTGCTCCTTGCTCTAGAAGATATTTTACAGTACCAAAATGGCCTTGTCTTGCCGCATGAATTAGAGGTGTTTCACCTGAAATGAGTAGTACCAACACAACATCTATTATCTATACATATTAAAGCCAAATTGAAGTGAACATTGGTAAATTGAGCTAATTGAGCATCATACACAAATAATGCTAAACATGGTTAAATTGAGACTTCAATAACTTAAAATCACGCCAATACCCGCATGGATGATCCAAAACAAAATGCTCTTTGGTTAAGAAAAGGAACGTACCATCATCGTCCCTGGCATTAGGGTCAAGCTTAAGCTCCCCAAGCAAAAACTCGCAGATGTCTGTTTTACCCTCTCTTGCAGCAAAATGCAATGCAGTTCTGTTATTTGCATCTTTAACTGCCTCAACTGTCTTCGCCATCCCCGTTCCTTCATCCAACTGATTTGCAATCTCTGATATGCATGAAAACCAAGAATATTAGGAAGGATTCAATCTGACGCCTGTAAGTATGTTTCAGATTCGGTGAGTTCATGTACATCAATGTTCTTGTGGGTGTATCAGAACACTGTTCGAAATCGCAAAAGTGAAATCCGTGTGCATGTTTCTGTGTTTGTGTCTGCATGTATGTGTGCAGGTAATTGACTTTTACCGAAGGATGTCAGACTTGAGGAACTGTGAGTCTAATCATAAATTAATTGTTGGGCTGAGGATATTGAGGCAATTTTCAGGGATAAGTTGATATGTTGGCATGATAAACCTTAAGATATGGAGAGATAACAGTTGAAGTCTTGAATGAAAATAAAACTGACTATATACAGTACTGAAGCAATGCTGGTGTCCAGTGAAATTAATGGCTTGCTGTACTAAATCCTAGTAATATCTAGAAATCCGTTTTAAGAAGTACAACGAAACAAGGAAGCACTAAGCGTCTGAATTATTGGAAATTTGTGCTTATTTGAAGAATTTTATAGCCTGAACCTTTTCCATCTCAAATAATAAAAGAAGAAAAAAAAAAGTAAAAGCATAGCAGATAGACTCACTCTTGAAATCGTCAAGGTTTCCACTGCTAGCTGCTTCTAGAAACTTCTGCACCTTCGTTCGAACTGCCATCAAAAAGAAACTTTCAAAAAATAAAAAAAAAACAAAACTAGCTTCTCCTTAATTGTTTTCATGCCAGAGAAGAGATCTAGAGAGACCTGAGAGAGCAGTGGAAGCATCAGCCGTCATGTTAGAAATTTCTCACAAATTGCTATCGAATTTTACAATCTTTGGCCTCAGAGAACAAGGGAAGAAGAAGAGCACGGGTAATGGTCTGGAGGTGCACAAGGCAGCGCTACTTCTGTTTATTTGTTGTTTGAGATTTGATCTGAGCCGTTGGATCTGGGGTTAGTGTTATTACCTATTATTAATTAATAGAGGTTTTAAATGGAACTTGGTCCTTCTTGAATCTTGCTAGAAACTTCGTATTATTTGTAGGTAGTCCAAGAATAGTACTGAAATTTTTTTATTTTGAGCTTGATACAATTCAGGGACTCCTAAGCACTTTTTACTATTTTTATGCATCACCGTCAGCTCGTAGCCTTGAACCCTAACCCTAAGCGACTAAACCTAAACTTGCGAGTCGTGATCGTGCGTGCCTCGTCGAACCTCGGTTGTTGGCGTCTGGTGAGTCCCTCAGATCCTCCAACACTCGAATACTTCAATATCAAAATAGATGCAAATTTCACAAAATTTCACATGCCGACGCTTTCTATTTCTTAAATTATACGCTTTCTATTTCTTGAATATTCAAACCAAATTGAGCTCGATACTATTCACTATTCAAGGACTCCTAAGCACTTTTTACTTAAATTTTTGCATCTTAAAATACATTCTTGAATATTTATAATGTACGCTAAATTATTGCTGAATATACACTTTATATTTCTATTTAAAATTCAAATTTAATGACAATATGTTGTATGTCATGCAATTTTGAATAAAACAAAATGTATTTTGGGCTTTTTTGGCAAATGTTATCTATTTTAATCTCCGAATTCATTACTCAGAAGTCAGAACCTTCGTAAATACACATTTAAATTTCTACAATACAAATTTGTCATATGCAACTATTTGTAAGTGGGATTGGACATGTAATTCCCTCTTTAAAGCATTAATTTTGGTGATTGTGGTTGTTGCTAATCCAACACACTAAGCAACAAAAAACTCCAAACTGCGGAGAAGAAGATGGATTTGGAGGCGATTCCACAGGTGACTGCGGGGAAAAAGACGACGGGGCAAAGTTCGAAATCTAATAGGAGACAGAAGCCACTCAACCAAAACCTTAAACAATACTTCCACAAATCTTTCCACTATTAGCTGAAATCCCACGACAAACGGTCAATTACCAAGCAAAATGATGTTCCATCCACCATTCTGAATAGTCGAAATGGTGAAAAAAACTTGGAGAAAAACTATGCTAATACAGCTCAAAAGATTTCAGCTATAAATGAGGAGAAGACGGTTGATGAGACAGAACAGGGTTGGACGGTGGTGACTCGAAGAAGGAAGCATTATCAGGCTAAAAAGAAATTAAATGCGAGAAGCATTCACCCATTCTTGAAGGAGCAGATAAGCAAACTGGCACAACAAAATAGATGTTTTAAGTGCATATCCTTTGGTCATTTCAAACGACAATGCCGAGAGCTGAAGCATTGTTTTAAATGTGGTCACATCGGTCATAATTTCAGCCATTTTGTGCGTCGTTCCGATGAAGAATTTAAGATCTCTAACCAACGCGACCCTTTTCAACGCAACCCTTCAACTTCGAAGGCTGAATATAAAAGATCGTCAAGAAGGCAGTTCAAAATCATCCACATCTTCGCACTGCTTTTAACTCTAAACGGAGTACAGAGCCAAACCACTATTCTAAGAAACCACCATCTTACCAACCTCCGATGGCAGCTCCGCACAACTGGCGAAGTCTACCTTACCGAATAATGACCCTTTTATCAACAAGTGTGCGGGTCTTATCAGGTTCTACATACCTCATGGGGACGTATTGAGACCTGAGAATCATTTTCTTACTAGATCTGCGTTTATAACTATTGCAAGTAACTTTGATTCGCCTCACTTGGAGGCCACAATTCTGCATCATGTCGCTAGGAGGCTGGGTAGGACTCCGAATGATTTCACCATTAGTCCGGTAGAGCCGGATTTTGGTGATTTCATACTGGTATGTCCAAGCTCTTATCTTAGAGACTGTATAGTTCAAGATAACCCAATCTTTTTGGATGATGATACTCACATACAATTGGAGGCATGGAACGTTGGACTAGGCATGGCACACTCACCAAATCAACACCGTGCTATTGTCAGGTTGAGAGGGGCTTTTCTTCATCAGTGGAACCAAGCAGATCTTCGGGTTCTGGTTTCAGGGGTCGGTTATCTAATCAATATTGAGCCTCATTTCGTTAACAACGATTATCATTCTATGCGAATGTTGATTGCTTGCAACCATCCCACCACTATACAACGTTTCATTGCACTTACGGAAGACCATTTGGCCAAATCATAGAGGTCATTCTCATGGGTACATCCGTGTCAGAGGCAATAATGATGATGATGATGAGCATCCTCCACCTCCACCGGGGGGTCTGGGGCATCCACTGCCCCCTTAGGGGAATCAGGGACCAGGACCATTTTTGGGCCCTAATCAAGGGCCTTCAGGACCACCTCCATCTCCAGGATCGGAAGTTACTGACTCACCTTCCTCATCGATAGACCGCCCACCTCCTGGATTGCTCCGTCAACAAAATTGGAATTGTGATGGTCACAAGTAAAATGCATCGGCGAAGGGCACATGGGATGCAACGCGACAGATTGGCACAAAGGAACAAGTTACAGAAGATCAGAGGGATAATCTAACGGTCATTTCTAGGGGGAGCGTCAAGGAGATTTCCTGTTACAAGGAATAGAAAGTGCTTTGGGAACTGTTCATATTGTTTAGGGTTTAGGGTTTAGGGTTTAGGGTTTAGGGTCTAGGGTTTAGGGTTTAGGGTTTTGGATTATGTTCCAATTAAGGGGAAGATTTTGTCTGCACAACTCAATTACCTAGGTGTGGGAATAAGATTCGAATATGACAGAGGAAGAATGATGATCAATATGTCAGATAATGGTTGGTCGGCACAATTAAATGACTATTAAATGATTGTCGTATAAGTGTATCCTAATAAGTCCTAGTCATGATCGGTTATCTAGTTAGAAGCGTAATTAGTTTCTGTTGTTAGTTTAAAATTCAAATATCAACACAACTTCAAATCTGAAATTTTCTTACTTAGAATAAAATCTGAAATTGAAATCGAATTATCCCTGAGAATTCGAGCCCTGAATACTATAGTCGACGGTTATATATTTTTAATTTTTATATAGAACTAAGGTATAAATTAAAACCACATCATAAGATAAAATATGAATAACACAAAAAAGTAACAAAATAAGACAAAAAACACAAAATATGAATTATATAGAATTAAGGTATAATAGAAATTAGAAGATATTTTAAAAATAAAAATAAGACAAAAAAAAGGACAGGAGACTGGAGTGCAAGACGGAATGTCAAAAATTAAAAGATTTTCTTTAAAATTAATTATTTTTTTGTACCTAATATAAACTATTTGAAATAAAATAGATATATCTGATTCAAAAAAGAAATAAAATAGGAGAAAAATTTAGGTACATCAAGATGGGTGCTCTTTAGATACTCCATTCAATTTATATCATTTGATTGCATTGATATTCGCATCATAAATTTCAATCAAATGATAGAAATTGAATGAAGTATCTAGAGAGCATCCATCTTAGATATACAAATAAACACTTTTAATCAGTTAGTATGCGGCGTCTGGTCGGAAGGTACCAGACTACCAGGTTTCTTCACCGACACGGAGTGAAATACTAAAACCCACGACCTGGACCTGTTGCCGTAGCCTGTAAATCTTCGCACAATACCAAAACCAAAACCAGCCACTCCGAGTCCATCGAATCAGTCGAAAAAGATCCATCCCATATTTCCCCGTTCATTCCTCTCTGTTCACACACACATGCCTTCTATCTATGTTCCTCTCAAACTATCAGTTCACAGATCTAGTTTTAAATTAGCACACTACAGGCCATAACACTTGCATGTGTTATGTGTAGTTCCCTTGTTCTGACGAAATACCCAAAATCCAGCAACGTAAGAGCTGACGTAAAGTGGTATCCTTCTTTGTTCCTGAAGGAAGAAAAGAGTCGGCCTTAATTCTTCCAATCTGTGAGTTCTCGCAGAAAGAAAAAAACTTGGAGCGAGCGAGAGCGAGCATTCCATTTGCTGCTGCTGTTTGTCAAGGGTCAACTCGGATTTACCCTAAATTCCTGCCATTCCTGATTTCATCCTCTATTCCGGTCTTGTATTCTAGTTTAAAATGTCCAAACTTCGACATATATGGAAGCATACCTGTGCCACAGACGATCTGAACCCATTATTTTTCCTCCTTTTTTTATAGGGAAAATCCACAATACATATACAGACATACAGACACGCAGACACAGTACATCGAATCCACAGTCAAGACAGCTCTTCTGGAAGGGAATTCACTAGCTGTGCGTACGGTACGTTGAACCAAAGAGAAACAAACAGAGGTACGTTGAGTATGAAGAGAAAGAGATCTCCTCTTCCTCTCTCTCTCTCTCTCTCTCTCTCTCTCTCACGCACCTCTCTATAAAAGCAGCACTGATCACAGCTCATTGTCCATCTTTTGTTTCTCTCTTTCAAGTTTCACCATGGTATCTAACGGCGGAGTTGCTAATGACTTCGTTAGCCCCAAGGTTTGCGCTCCATTTTTTTCTTTGCTTTTTGCTCATATGCCCCTTCTCTCTATTATTATAAAATCTATCTTGAAACCTTGATGTATTAGTGAAAACCCTTCCTAAAACTTATTTTATTTTCTTTTGCTGATACAGGTTTTAAATTGTGAGTATGCTGTGCGTGGAGCGATTGAAACTTACGCGCAGGTAATTGATCTATTAATATTTTTCGAAATGAAATTAGCTACAAGTGTAACAATAATTCAATAAGATGGTTTATAATTATAATACAAGGATGAGACAAAATTATATTCCAGCCTTGTTTTACAGGTTCACGAGATATTATGTAGAATTGATAAGTGATAACCACTACTCAATTAATATTTACTTCCACTTAACAATTCTTTTTATTTTAATTTGAATTTAAAATTCGCTATCTAGAGCTTGGAGCAAAAGCTACGAACAAACCCAGGCTCGCTCCCTTTCGAGGAGGTTTGTATTTTACATATTCTTTTTCTAATTTTGAATTTAAGGACTTTTTGCTGGTCTAACTTCTTTTTCAATATTCTATTTCTTCTTGTTGATAAACTTCTGAATTGCTTTTTCAGATAATTTATTGCAGCATTGGGAATCCTCAAGCACTCGGTCAACAGCCTATTACATTCTTCCATGAGGTGAGTGTTTAAACTTACTTTTTTTCTAATAAAAACTGAGTACATATAATTAATTCAAAAATAAAAACAAACAAATTGTTAAATCACACAATAATTGTTCAACAACTTACATTATTCCGAATTTACTGATGAGGATGATTGATGTTAGATAGCAAAGGTGCGTCGGTATCTAAGATAGGGGTGCCGACACAGTTTTGGGTACGGGTTAAAGATGTGTCAATTAGATGAAAAGTGCACATAGAAGCGTTAACAGACGCACAAACTAAAAGTGTAAAACTGGTTCTTCGTTTCAGTAATAGAAATGGAGAGGTGGGGACATGATCCCTACTTGTTTCAAAAAAAAAAAAACTTACATTATTCCGTGAGTTGGGCGTTTGATCTTGTTTTTTTCTAAATAAATACTGAGTTCATATAAATTTATAAATAAGTAGTTTTTTTTTTTTTGAATGTATAAATTCCACACAATTAATCAAAGTGGCTTGTTAATTGTTGTGCTCATCACCAATGGAGTGACAGCACCTATATATGTAAACCCTGCACAATGTGTGAGATAAGTTTGAGCCGTGTATAAATATTGTTTGTAGAATTTATCCTTGTCTAGATATTTTTATGCAGGGTTTATACACGTGTTTTTGCTCCACTGGAGGTGAACCTGGGTGAAATTACCCTAGAGGAAGAAATCTTTTTTTTCCTTAACTAAATTAATTATAATTGCATTCTATGCAATTATCAGGTACTTGCATTGTGTGAGCACCCTGCACTTCTGAAAAAATCCGAGACTAGCACTTCATTTAGGTAATTAGTATTTGGGGTTTGGTTGATAACACATTAATTAATTAGATAGTTATGACACATTATTTAGATCAAGTCAAAGATGATTCCAAAAATAAAAGAAGAATGTACATACATGTTGTTTCCTTGTTTTTACTTTTTAACTTGCTTGGTATGCCCGGTTAGTATAAATCATATTCCAAATGTCATACTTACAAACATGAAGTTATTATTGACAATAGTCAAATTAATCCTTTAATTGTCATCTGAATTCTAATCTATTTGTAAAATAATCATCTATTGCTCAAGTTAAATTCAAATGATGATATATTTTAATATTAAGGGTTGTGTAACTGACTAGTTGGTTTTTTTATAGAACTAAGACGATTAATTATCGCATAATTTATTGCCACTCTATTGACTTGTTTTGGTGGCATTTGGTTCACCAGATGAATCCTCTGATTGTATTACTATTTAGCTTGATATACATAGGTGATAAACAAGAACTTTTACACAGGTGATCGCTTATTCTTATTGGTCTTTTTACTTTTCACTTTTCTGCAGCTCGGATTCTATTGCAAGAGCAAAGCAAATCCTGAGCTCCTTTCCAGGTAAAGCAACTGGTGCCTACAGTCACAGTCAGGTAAAATAGAAGCAATTTGAATCAAATTTTGGCCAGTAGTAACTGTTTCTGTGGATTGATTTTTTGCAATTAATTTTCAAATTGAATTTCAGGGTGTTAAAGGATTGCGGGATGCAATTGCTGCAGGAATTGCTGCACGCGACGGATTTCCAGCTAGTGCTGATAATATTTTTATAACTGACGGTGCCACCCCTGGGGTAAATTTAGTTTTCTTTAACACTTGATACTTCTAAATAGTTTTTACAGTTTGTTAATATATATTTCTTTTTACAGGTGCATTACATGATGCAACTCTTGCTGAATTCCAAAACTGATGGAATTCTCTGCCCCATCCCTCAGTACCCTCTCTACTCTGCCTCGATTACTCTCCATGGTGGTACTCTCGTATGTTTCTATACATGTATATATATATATGTATGTATGTATGTATATATATATTCCTCAATACATTAGAAGAAATTTAATTTTTCATATATGACAAACTGAAATTGGTATCGATCCATACAGACCCTTCAAAATATTATGATTCCCTAATAAATTACTCAAACTTAAATTGTCTTGTTGCTTTTTACTTGGAAGTATGAACATCTCCTAAATGTGCTTGGGAACAGGATAAGAGCAAGAACTACTGTGAACATGTTTTTTTTTTCTGGTTTTCAATTGTATATTGAAAGGTCCTATTATAAATAATTCTTTCTAGGTTCCATACTACCTGGATGAAGCCAATGGATGGGGACTGGAGATCTCTGAGCTGAAGAAGCAACTGGAAGATGCCAGATCAAAGGGCATTAGTGTCAGAGCTCTTGTTGTTATTAACCCTGGTAATCCCACTGGCCAGGTAAACGTTCACTTCAATATTTATTCTTTTTCCTTTTATGCTTTCTTCAAATTATTCCCTAATTATTTTGATTACTGATTCAGGTTCTTACAGAGGAGAACCAGCGGCAAATTGCGGACTTCTGCAATTACGAAGACCTTGTTCTCCTTGCTGACGAGGTGATAGTCGGAAACTTAGTCTATCATTTAAATTAATTATATCAAACCTTGGTGACAACCGGCATCATCTAAGACATACAATCTGAAACCTTTGTCATGTTTGTTTCAACAGGTTTACCAAGAGAATATCTATGTAGACAACAAGAAATTCAACTCCTTTAAAAAAATTGTCAGTTCTATGGGCTATGGCGACTATCTCCCCTTGGTGTCATACCATTCAATCTCCAAAGGTGTGTGTAATATAAAGAAAATCAATGAATTATATTTGAAGAACAAAAATTGCTATCTTTGACAACCAACTCCTTTGATTGTTTCAATACCTACCAGGATATTATGGTGAATGCGGCAAGAGAGGCGGTTACATGGAAGTGACTGGTTTCAGCAGAAGAGCAAAAGAGCAGATTTACAAGATTGCATCAGTAAATATCTGCTCGAATATCACTGGCCAGATTGCAGCTAGCCTTGTCATGAACCCACCAAAGGTATGAAAACTCATACCAATCTAACTGCTCAAATTAGGAAAAAATATGCAACATTTTTTAATAAAACAATTTCTGGGTTCTATTGCAGCCAGGGGATGCATCATATGAGTCATATGCAGCTGAGAGAGACGGCATTCTCAAGTCTCTTGCTCGTAGGGCAAAGGTAAGAATGGTGTAAAAAGCTATATTTCCTATTCTCTTGCTCGTAAGGATGGCCATGTATATACCATTTGCTTGAAAGCCATGAAGACGTGATTTGTCAGTAAAACCTATTATACCAGTTCTCTGTTAACTCATCAGACATGCCATCTCATCATTCAAAAAGAGCATATGAAAGACAAATCATTGGACAAAAATAAGCATATGTACTCAAACCTGTTAAAAGCACAATCCAAACTTAAAAAAGCAAAATTTAATACAATAAAAACATATTAAAATTTAGGCAATGGAGGATGCATGGAACAATTTGGAGGGTGTAACATGCAACAAAGCCGAAGGTTCGATGTTCCTCTTTCCGCAAATTCACTTCTCAAAAAAGGCAATTGAAGCTGCCAAGGCAGCCAAAAAGGAACCTGATGCTTTTTACACGCTTGGTCTCCTCGAATCTACTGGAATTGTCATTTTGCCAGGATCTGGCTTTGGTCAGGTTGTAATTTCATTTCCCGATCTCTAATTCTATGCAAGTACACATCAGGTTTTCAATAAAAAGTTTCATTTATTACTATTAAGTCCTCTAATTAGGATATCTGTCTACTGAAAATATTTGTTTTTTTGTTAGTTCCCGTCCTGCACTCACAATTACTTGCATCTTCCCAAATTCCCATATTTCTCTGTCATTTTGAAGGTTTCAGTTATTTATCCTTTTTCGAGAGAATAGTTATTCAGGCTATGCTTGGAACAACAAAATTTCAAGTTGCTAAACTTTTAAGCTGCCTCTTACATGTCTACTGTATGGTACTAATATTTCCTTTAATTTTTTGGATTTTGTTCTATAAAGGTACCTGGGACATATCATTTCAGATGCTCAATTCTGCCGCAGGAGGATAAAATCCCAGTCGTCATCTCCCATCTCACTGCTTTTCATGAGTCGTTCATGAATCAATACCGGGATTCATTGGTTGCTCCATCTTACAACATCTCGTTGTCAAACAGTAATCAATCTGCATAAAAATAGGTTTATTGAAGCAATTTTGCCCGTTTCTGTTTTAACTATGCAGAAAACATATTCTTTTCTGTTTGAATATAGACATGGGCGGAGCTACATGAGGTCACGGAGGTGCAGTCGCCTCTCTTTGGAATTTTTTTTTTCAAAATAATATTTGTATTTGTACGATTTGTCAATTTTTTTTTTGTAAAATAACTATGTATATTTAAAAATATGCATCATTTTGCTCCTTTCTGAAAAAAGTAATAGATCTTGTTTCTTCCTGACGAAAATTCTGAATATAGAAAAATATAATTCTTTTTTCGGATGAAATTTGGTCCTTTCAAGAGTACTGGTATATATTGGGTACCATTTAACGTGCTGTAGATATAATCTTTGATTCTTAGTTTCATATCAGGCATTATTTTCCTATTTCCTTGAATTCTTGTGTTAGCATTCTAAGTACTAGAAATATTACTGAAACGGATGAAATCATTACTACCGCCGCCACTGAGAATGTAAAAAGAGTAGAAATGGTTTGCATAGAGATGCTTACTTGTATAGCACTAAAAGAGTAGAAATTTGTTTCACTTCAAGTTTGAAAATTTTAAATTCAAGTATCAATTCAAACCGTCTAATTTGTTCTCCATATAGAAATCTTATTATAGACTAAATTTTTTATTTATTTTTACTATTTTTAGAGAGGTAGAAAATTTGTTGATCTAATTTTTGTACATCTGATAATGACCTACTTTTCACTTCTTTAAAAAACAGTACAAAAACTTTAAAAAAATTTAAAATTCAGTCTCTAGTAAGATTTCAATATGGAAATAATGTCGGATGGTTTGGATGGACAATTTGAATTATGAAATTTTAAATTTGCCACAATTTCTCTTAAAATTATATTTTCTGATTAAAAAGAACAAATTAATTTTTATGACGAAAATACCTTTATTCAATTTGTAAGGTCCAACAATTACGCTGGAAACATGAAAAACCAAAACCTTTGTCCTTCTCTAAACCATGTACCTTTTATCACTAATGGGTAAGCTTCTTTGGCAAATATTTTCGAGAAAATTAGTGTTACAAAAATTCTTGAAAATAGGTAAACAATTGGCACCAATTTTGAATTTTTTTGGAAACAACGAATCGTCAACAACTGATAAATAACAATCATTGAATATGATTATAGATAATAAAATCGAGCATATGATGGTCGATTAACATATAAATCGGGTTGACTAAACTTATTCTCTGCCTCTATATATACTTTGATCTCCTTCACCTATCCCCTCCATTAAACCGCACTTTTCATATCTCTCTCCATCTCTCTCTCAATGATCACAAACTACTCTCTTACCAGCTTAGTATTCTTTAGTATTTTATAGAAATGAAAATGGGGAATCGCTGAATCGAATGGGGGAAGAAAGAGCTGATGGGACCTTACAAATTGAATAAGGGTATATTCGTCATAAAAATTAATTTGATTTTTCATCAGAAAAAAATAATTTTAAGAGAAATTGTGGCAAATTTCGAAATTATAAGAGTTTGAGGTGACAATTTTTCAAGGATTCACTATATGATGGCAAATTTTTAATTTAACAATTTGGGGTGGCATGGAGCCAAGGGTTCACTATATAGAGTTATATTACTGTGCTATGCGAAGTAAAAAGAGTTTTTTTACTTCGGCATAAAAAATCGCAAATCGACAACTCAAATGAATGATCTATGTTGTCAACACAATTTAGGCATTAATATCTCCTAAGAAATAAAATTTGAGTCCATTTGACGTTTTGTAGCTATAACTTTAGATTTTTTTTTAAATGAGCACAAATAACACAGTTTAATATTTAAAATAACACTATTGTTGTTCACTTTTTAAAAATTCTAAATGCATAGCTACAAAACATCAAATATGCTCAAATTTGATTTACTAGGAGATTTGACGTCTAAATTGTGTTGGCCAACTTAGATCAGTCATTTGAATTATCGGTATGTGAGTTTTTATGTCGAAGTAAAACACTATTTTTACTTCGCATAGCACGGTAATATATATATATATATATATATATATATATCTCTCTCTCTCTCTATATATATATATAGAGAGAGAGAGAGAGAAAGAGTAGGGCTACGGTGCTTGGCCAAGCACGGTGTCTTTCGTGCTTGGCCGTCAAATATCACAAATGGATAACTAAAATTTCGATTTATCATGCTCAATAATTTCTTTATATCAAAATCTCTTAGGATACAAAATTTTTCTATTTTTGAAGTTTTTTAAGTATTTGTTTCGGAATTTTTATGATGGCCTAAAAATAGTAATAAAATAATCAATGTTTATGCATAAAAGTATGACACTTTCAAAAATCTAAAACATGCATTTAAAAAACTTCAAAAATAGAAAAAAATTGTATCCAAGGAGATTTTGATATAAATAAATTATTGAGCATGATAAATCGAAATTTTAGCCGTTCATTTGTGAGATTTAACGCCTTACTCAGTAATTATATTTAAGAAATAGTAAATAGAGTTTAAATATACGTATTTATGACATTTTAGTAATTTAAAAAATGTACACGTATATTTGTTCTATTTTATTTAATCTAGAAAATTAATTTTCTGATTAATAGAATTTGGCGGCCGATTAACCGTTTTAGCAGACGATTTATCGAATTTGGCGGCACACTAATTGTTTGCCGATTGTAACTAAACAGACAATTAATCAATTTTGACGGCTGATTTTTAAAACAATATAATAATGTATGAATATTTTTTTAAAATTTAATATCATATTATTTATTTTAAAATTTAATATCATATTATTTATTTTAAAATTTAAGTGAAGCCATGAGAAATTTCTGTCTCTGCTCCTTCCAACAGGTAATACAAATGATGGTTTGGATATATGCCATATGTTCCTCTGTGAGTATTGTAGAGTAGATACTCAGAAGATCAAGCCAAAGATGTCTGATAAACTATTAAAGTTCAGGTCTCTATGATTACAAAACGGCAGAAACATGCGAATAAACCAGCGACATAACAGCTGAGAAATTGATAAAACCAAATTACAAAACTGAAGATGCCTGCGAATAGACTCCAAGTGATGATAATTGAACCAAGCAACAAATACTTCATGGTTTTTTTCGAAAGAGTTTCCTCACACCACAAAGTAACAACTATAATTTGCAGAAACCTTCCAAATTCCTTTAGAAAATAAAACAGATCAATGATAACGTTAAGTGAGAGGACATAAGAAGTGAATAAACTTTGGGAGTTGTGTGTACATGCATATAGAGTAGTACTAGTTATTTGACCTTTCTCTTTTTTCTATTAAAAATGTATGTTCTCTTTGACTTCATTGGGCTTGGAGCCTTGGAGAGATGCTAAAGACAACTTGTGTGGCCCAAAAATACTTCAGTCTATTTGGTATTACTAATAATCTAATTTAAGGCGTTCAAATTTAAAATCTTATAAAAAGTTAATAATAAAGGATATTAACATAATCGTTTCATTTGTAAAGGAGACGTCTATTAGGAACACTTCTAAATTCTAATACTCCATCGCTCTTATTGTGAAGAGATGCGCAGCTCTAAAGGAGGAATATTTTGGCTCTTACACTAATACACAAATTAAAGAGGTTTTGTAAACTGGAAAGTTCTTTACAAATGTAACTCTCATTTTTGTCTGTAGAAACTACCAGCACCAAAATATACACCACACAGTGGTACCAGTATGATTGAAAACTAAAGAACAAGGCTATTGTATTTTGTAAAACACATGATTTATGATATTGAATCATTTGTAATAAAAACAATCGATAAGAAATCCAATAGCTCAAAATAACAAAACATGCAAAGTACAATAACTTTGCTCCAAACTAAAAATATATATATATTTTAGTGGTGAAAACTAGAAATATTAAAAGTCTGCATTGTTGAGGGGTCAAGTAATTTCCTACTAGTATGCGGGGTCAAAGAGGTGATTTAGGTAACAAGCTCCGAGATCATACAGATATGAATTGATCTTTAAATGCCTGCATTACACAACAGTACCATATCCAGCAATGCACATCATCCTCCAATCAGCACCAAGACTACGCATACCAGAAATCACCATTTTTCCAAAAACAAATTGAACTAAACGAAAAACATCTCTAAAAAAGAACAGACTGCATTATACCTGAATCACCACTATCGCTACTGCCATCTAAAATGTCTAGGGAAGTTAGAATCCATCAAGGTACAACACCTCTCTCTCAAAATGTTTCATGCAATTATGTACAAACAACAGGAGCAACAAGCCAACAACCTCCACGGCTCAGGGAGGAGGGATGAAAGGTTGAAATTAATTTGGTGTAAAAATTAGATAAAGGCGAAACAAAATTAAGAAGGGTTGTTGAGGGAGGAGCGCGCATGAGTGTGCTCTCCTTCATAAGTGACAATTAACATGGACGGGTCATCTAAGCACCTCTCCACATGCTTCCTTGCTGGACATCCTTTCATGCTGCTACACTTGTAGTATCCCCTGTATTATACAAAAAAAGGAGTTCAATATTTTGATTGTACCACTTAATTAAGCATTCAACAACAAAAATTTGTCTTTGAGCTTTGGCAATAGATTCATGTTGAGGGTTATACTGAGCCATAAAAGGACCAATTAATCAAATAAAAATGACATGAACAGAGAAAGAGTCGATAAGAGCTTAAACAGTTGCAAGGCATTACAAATTTCCACCTTTTATGTGGGATGGGTGGGATGGGTATAAAAACACGACAAATCTATATTAATAATAACTTAATAAGCCATTTCAAGACTTTTTCATTTTGTTTTTCTACACAAAACTAAGTTGCAATTTCTAAATTAAGAAACAAGACTATTAATTAGTCATTCTAATCCATTTTTTATATTTTATTTAAATAACAAAGAAAATGCAATTTAATAAATGGGTAGCAAATCATCTTACGAAAAAAATTGTAATGGTACGAATAGGATAAGTTGTCAATTGTGATTAATCCAATAGAAACTTGTATAAATCAACAGCAAAGCATCCCTACAAAGCCTGGGAGCTACTGAAGCAGGCCAGAGTTTGTCAAACCTTTTGAGTTTTGATTCATAAAAAAAGGGCAGCCTGGTGCACGCAGCTCCCGCTTGCGTAGGGTCCGGAGAAGGGTCGGACCACTTTGGGGTCATTGTACGCAGTCTTTCCCTGCATTTCTACAAGAGACTGTTTCCACGACTCAAACCCGTGACCTCCTGGTCACAAGGCGACAGATTTACCGCTGTGCCAAGGCTCCCCTTCTGAGTTTTGATTCATAAATAATGCAAATTGATTGAACCCAACAGTCCACGCTTGTCAATTAATTAATGCCTCATGGTCCCACTATCAGAACCTTCTTCATCCCTGCTGCACCCAAACCCGTGTTGTTTCATCTTCGCTCCTGTCCAAAAAAATGCTCACGTCTGGACAGGATCAGTGAGAACTCGGCTATTCCCAATTTTTTTACTGATTCTCAACAAGACCGCCGGTCGATTAAACCAATTCCACTATTTTTTTCCTTAATTGTCTGGCAAGAAATCGATAAAAATCGAACTGATGCTGGTCAATTCTGGTCTGACTCGGCCAAATCAAACCGGAGGCGGCGATTTTCCGAACCATATTTTAGAAACATTTAAGCTTTGAGCATTAACAAAACCTATATTTCTTATTGGTCAATGTATAACCTATTATATATAAAGACATAATATATCATGTAAAGACCTTAAATAAAACACAATCATTTACACTTGATTAAACCTTTCACCACAAGAATTAAGGGACCTGGGAGAGCATTGTTAATGATCAATATCCCCAACATATTTTATTTTTGTGCTTGTTCGTTAGTAACTTACTACCTATGATTAAGGCTATAAAGACATAATATATCATGTAAAGACCTTAAATAAAACACAATCATTTACACTTGATTAAACCTTTCACCACAAGAATTAAGGGACCTGGGAGAGCATTGTTAATGATCAATGTCCCCAACATATTTTATTTTTGTGCTTGTTCGTTAGTAACTTACTACCTATGATTAAGCCTTAACCACTTCATCATTCATTCAGGGTATAAACTTCATTCTTTCCTATAAAGCAAACTACACCAAAAATCCAGCTTTTGTCTGTTTTTTTTTAAAGGGAAGGAAGTCCACCAGATATCTAATATAAACCCACTTAGCTTTCCTTCTGTAACCATTATTCAACTATAAGTCCAACAAATATCTGATATAAGGAAACAGAAAGAAAAATGCAAACTAATTGCTGCCTAGGGTAGCAAGGAAAAATGTACTGCAATAGTACCTCGGATGTGGGGAGCCTTTGATAGGCTTCTGACCATACTTTCTCCAGGAATATTCATCAGCTGGTATATCAGCCACCTTATTACTCACAGCAGGTACCTTTATAGATCTCCTTATTCTCAGCTTCCTATCAAATAGAACATGGGGAAATTAGAAAAGATTCATGCACCAAACTTAGACAATACTTCACTATTATCACAACATAGAGTATGCAATAAGTATTGTAACAAAAGAAAAAAAAAATCAGAGCATTTTGCTCGAAGTCCTTCCCATTCCTTCAAAGAAAAAAAAAATAAAAATAATTCCCTAAGATGTTTGTTTTTAATAATTTCATTATAAAATAATGGACATTGTTTAAATATCTCTGAAATATTCATAAATTCAATACAAATAAAATAATTATATTCCAACAATAAATATAAATATAACCTCTTTTTGGAGCAATGGCACTTGGAACCCGTACCACTACTGCATCTGACACTGCCATCCTCGCCTCTACTCATGCACCTCCTCCTATGGTGAAACCTTGCATCCATAGTGCTCGAGGAGTGAGACCCACTTATCAACTGAAATGGCGGCTTACCATCCAAATTGGCTACACTGTTATCCATGCTCAGAGAAGACATAAAAGACCTCGAACTGGAGGCACCAGTGCAGCTTGAATTCTCAAATCTCAGGTTAATACAACTGTCATTCCTCTTGTTCACCATTTCGTTTTGCATCTTTATCTGCTGCAACAGCTGGAATCTCTGGTAGGTTTGCTGTTGTTGCAAGAACTGGAGGTGTGCAGTGTGTGCCACCTGATTAGTGGTTCTCACACCTGACACAAAATCCCTTAACGGGGTTTCAGGCTGGCTTCTGGTGAGCAATTGCAGAGAAAGAGTGGGAGGGGGAGAAGAGGCCAAGGGACAATCTAGAAATAATTTCTGATCAAAATTAGCAAGGGGTTTCCGCATGCGCCGGATCCGGGCATGGCCCTTGCAGTTTTCTAGAGCTGAGATAACCCGATTGAACTTGGAAACGGAGTCTCCAGTTGCGGCCAAGAGGTCTTGGTACGGGAATGGTTCTTGCTCCTTCGGGGGAAAAGAGAGGATGTTTAACACCTTGTGACAGTTCTCTACAGCTTCTCTATTTGCTTCTTCTACTTCCATCTGAAATTAACACAAACATGGAGACAAATCAGAAAACCAGTGTGTAATAAAATCTAAACCAAAACGGGTGAATACAAAAGACAGATTGATGAGTGGTTCATTTTTTGTTAGTAATTTGTTTCTATTTCTAGAAAGACGTTAGTCACGTTGAGCCCTTAAGATCTAGTTACTGAAATAAATACCCCTAAAAACTTACTGGTTCTGTCAGCACCAACTATGCTAAAGGAATTTTCAACAAATCCTTTTTGATGAACAATTGCAACTCGATCTAAATTTAAAAGAGTAAAAATTCAATCTGATTACAGTAGCAGAAACGCAGAAGAGATCGATAATCCCGAAGATTAATCAAAAGAGAGAGGAGAAACAAACAGATTTTGCAATATATGGGGTAACTAATGATCTAAACAGAAATTAAAATAATCCAGCAAATCGATGAATATCTATCTGATCAGAGAACAAAAACAGGGCTAAAGAGGAAGTGAAGAGAGAGATAGACGAACCTTCGAAACCCTAGAAAGGCGAGAAGAAGCGCACAAAAATGGCGGAAGAACTGTAGAGCCCGTGCGTTGGTGTGCTTGTGCTTGTGTGCGCGATCGAGTGAGTGTGAATGAGAAGAAACACCCAAGTGTTATGAAGAAATAAAATAATATTAAGGAGACAATTTACAATTTTACACTCGTACCCCGACTAAACTAATATATGAGTAAAATTAAATTGTATGATATTTACCAGCGACCCTCAACAATTGATATATTACAAGAATATTATTTAAAAGAAATGATAAAGTACTAGTAAATAGAGAAAGATGACTTACCGAAATAAGTGAAACTTAGTTTGTGATAAGAGTTTTTAATATTAATTTTTATTATATATGCAAAAAAATTATTATTAATTTTCCAATAATATAAATATTAGTTTATATTTGAAAATTTCGTATTCGAATAAAAAAATTGTAATAGAAATGGACTCAATTGAAATATTATTAATAAAATATTTCAAGCAAACTTACTCACATATCTCGTAAAAACAAAACAAGTACGGGTAGAAAAGCAAAAAATCTTCTAATACAGAGGGTCAAATAAGAAACCTCCAAAAGAAAAGCGATGTCTGTTCGGTACGTTCAAATCTCAACTCTGTCGGTGTACTTCTCTCTTCCAGCCGTTGATTGTCTAAACAAACAGCAATCCTCCCATGATCCAACGGTTATAAGGCAATCATCGGGCCAGAACATGGCCGGGCAGCGCAGCACAGAGCGGGCTTTATGTCTTGTTGCATCAGACAGTGGGTCCCACGCATAGACCTCATTATTCTCTGATCCTGCTTTAATTACACTTTAAATAATAGGTTTACTCCTTTTTTTCTACGCTTCGTTCGTCAAAGGTGCTTGTCAGACATGTGGGCCCCACATGGGTTACTGCGCGCTCCTCACACATATTCACACAAGCATTCGTCGAATATCTCCATCGTACAGTCGTATTAACAATATTAAACGGTCTTTTTCAATAGCCTTTTGGCTCGTTACACGGATCGTCACACAAAGAAAAAATAGGTCCAACGGAGACTGGAGGGGCTCGCGTGCTGTGTCTAATGCGGCCGTTGCAAAGGAAGACCATTTATGTAACGACACGTGGATAAAAGTCTCTGCTTTTGGGCTATGTGTTGAAATTCTTTTGCCTAACCCTAAAAAAATAAAAAATTGCGATTATGATCCTTATTTCAAAAATTTAACACCGATGATCCTACTTTATTAACATGTGTTCAGTATTTTTATATAACAGCAGGCGTTTACGTCTGAACGAACGTCGTTCAGATAACGGATTTTAATTCTGCCCTACCCTAGATTGTGACTCCTAGATTTCTCGTCTTTACTTTTATTCATCTCTCTTCTTCCATTCTTTTATTTGTCGCCTGTCCAAATTCTATCATAAAAGAGAAAACAAGTATGCACGTGCATACTGTTCGACATGTTGCTTGGTTGCATCTTCGTCTAAATCACTAAAATTGTCCCTCAACCAACTTAAGGACAAGACAATTTTTTTGGCCATTGCTTGCCCTTGAGAACTTTACCTAGATAATCGACCATTACCTCCTCCTATATCATGTTTGTAACTGCACAAATCGGTGTGTTATGCATGAGCAAACCCAACAAAATAGAGACATATGTTGAACTCTAGAAGGAGCGAATAAGATTATTTAAATTCTAGGAGTTTTTTTAACAATTTAATGCATAATCAATTTCTAATGATAATTCCTAAGTCACAACAATTGTGTCAATTTAAACAATCAACTAGTATGGCTTAATTTTATTCTAATATGCGGAAGCGCAAACAATTGTAAGCAATTACAAATCTAGCAATTCAATTAATCTCAACAATTAAATAAATAGATGAGTTGAGAAATCACAAACAAAATGAAGAACTCGTGATACCAATATGTTAACGGAATTTGGCTATTAATGAGCCTACTCTTCGGAACTCTCAATCCTCCGACGTGGTAACAAGATCGAGACATTTGCACTAAACATCAAGTCTTGTACAAAGTTGAATTTTGTCCTCTTACACAGAAAGCATGAGAGACAAGACCAAAAACACGATAGCACAAAGGCAAAATAAATAAATGGGGAAGATAAAATATCTCTCAAATATCACACAATGAATTTGATCTAGTTTGAATATATAAATTTGAGATGTAGAGCAAAGGTTTTTGCAAATCAATTTTGGGCTCAAATGTTGTTAATGGTGGCTGCTAACAGGTTAGAAAACGACAAATTATCAGATAGAGACAAAGGTTAGCAGCTGCCTTGTTCATATAGGTTCCAAATGTGACGGATTCAGGTCAAAACTAATTCTAGCGTTATAATGATATCTATGTGTATACTGTAGCTTTATAACGATATGCTAAGATTCAAAAAACTATTACCAATTTTATTTTTGAAATGCCCTTGTTTTGCTTCTAATTTGTTTTTGAAGTTATTGTTACTTTCAAACCTATACCTAGAAACATAATGTGGTGTTTTTCTCAACCTTTGATATCTTCCTTACGAAGGTGTTGAATTCTTCTTATACGCTAAATCCGATTTGTCATGAGGTTTTTGTTCCTCGTACATTTTACTCAAATCAAATATAGTTTCATTTTTATAAACTTTAGTGGATTTCAAAGCTTCATTCTCAATTTTCAATTTTTTTATTTGCTTGATGCGTTGATCACATTCAATTTCTTTTTCTCAAAATCTTTTACTCAAAATTCAACTTTTTTTACTGTTAAACTCATAGTCTTTTGTTTCTTACTCGAACTCAAGAATTTTGCGGTTTAACCCTCCAATTGTGTAATCTATTTTCATTAAATCTTGATTTGTTTCTATTAGGAGTTTGTTTAACCTAAAATTTTGAAGGCTTAAAGATTCCTCGTTAGACATATTACTAGTATCATTGCACTCATCATCTAAATCATCATCGGATTGACATCCTAAACAATAGTTAACCTTATGTGAGTTTGAGTCTAGATATATTGTTTCTTCGGTTTTGGAGGTTGAAGCCTTATCTTCTTGTTCTTCATTTGAGAGTGATGTGTTTGCTTTCTCATTCATCACATTCGGTTGTTTTTCCTTGCTCTCTTTAGCAAATTTGTTCTCCTTTTTATCTTCTAATCCAAAGCTCATTAGAAGTAATTCATTGTCGGATTGGTCACCTTGTTCTTGGATATGATGGCATCAAAATTTTCTTCGGTTTGCATTCTTTTTGCTACAATTGACAACATTGAATCTACTTTTGTTAGATTGGGTTCTTTATCATAAAGTTTACAAGAGTAGTCCATATTTCATAGGCATTCATGTTTTCATCAAATATTTTGATTATGGACTCATCGACTGAATATAGCATTTCATTTATGGCATGATCGTTATATCTCTTTTGGTTTTTATAATTTTCGGTGAAGTTAGTGGTTGCTACTTCATAAGTTGGTACATACAATTTTTCTATCACGTACCAAACATCAATTATTCTTAAATAATTTTCCACTGATGCACTCCAATAAGAAAAACTACAACAAGCTTGGCCTAGTATTGGAGGTTCTTCTACATGCCTACGAGATGTCATTTTGGACCTTTACTTGTAACTAAGTAAACTTTTAATTAGCAAGTTAAACTTGCTTTGATATCACTTGTTGAACCCTAGAGGAGGGATGAATAGGGTTCTTTTTATAATCTAATGCACAACTCAATTTCTAATGGCAATTCCTAAGTCACGACAATTTTGTCAATTTAAACAATCAACAAATATGTATTAATTTTATTCTAATACGCAGAAGCGTAAACAATTGTAAGCAATTACAAATCTAGCGATTCAATTAATCTCAACAATTAAATAACAATTAAAATAAATAGATGAGTTGAGAAATCGCAAACAAAATGAAGAACTCGTGATACTGATATGTTAACGGAGTTCGATCTATTAACGAGCCTACTCTTCGAAACTCTTGACCTTCCGACGTGGCAACAAGATCGAGACATTTGCACTAAACACCAAGTCTTGTACAAAATTGAATATTGTCCTCTTACACACAAAGCATAAGAGACAAGACCAAAAACACGGTAGCACAAAGGCAAAATAAATAAATAGAGAAGATAAGAGATATCAAATCTCACACAATGAATTTGATCTAGTTTGAATATATAATTTGAGATGTAGAGAAAAAGTTTTTGCAAATGAGTTTTGGGCTCAAATGTTGTTAATGGTTAGGGGTGCACAAAATATTCGTGACTCGCTCGTGTTCGGCTCGTGTCCGACTCGTTAACATCATGAGTGTTAACAAGTCGAGTCGAGCCAGCTCGTTAGTAAACGAGCCGATCTCAAGTTGTGACAAGCTCGGCTAGTGTAAGTATCGAGACCTTAACGAGTTAATCTGGACCGTCGAATTGGTTACCACCATCTCTAAATAGATCTTTACCAAAGAGAATTTTCACGATTTTATAATTTTATTATGTTTTTTTTAACTATTTTGTCATTTTCTTGCAAACAAGCTACAAATGAGCCAGCTCGAGTTTCAGCTTGTGACCACTTGTAGTAACGAGCCCAGCCAGCTCGTTAATAAACGAGCCGAGTTCGAGTTCGCCCCAGCTCGCTCGAGCTCGGCCCGTTTACACCCCTATTAATGGTGGTTGCTAACAGGTTAGAAAACGACTAATTATCAGAGAGAGGGAAAGGTTAGGAGCTGTCTTGTTTATATAGGTTCCAAATCTGACTGATTTAGGTCAAAACGAGTTCTAGTGATATATCGCTATCTATGTGTATTCTGTAGCTTTATAACGCATGCTAAGATTCGAAAAATTGTTACCAATTCTTTTTTCAAAATTCAGAAAAGAAAAGTTAGCGTTATAAAGCTAACTTAGCGTTACATAACGATATGCTTGGTTTGTAGAGTACTTAGCCAAATTTCGGTTTGTTTTTAGTATACCGTTATAACGCTATCGTACCTTGCATAATGGGTGGCTCTGTCAATATGGTACTTGGTCGATTTCAGATTTTTGTTCACTATGGCATTATAACGCTAGGCTAGCGTTACGTAACTGGTGGCTATATCAATTTGGTACTTCGTCAATTTTCTAGTTTCTTTGGTATACCGTTATAACGCTTGGCTAGCATTACGTAACTGGTGGGGTTTTCAATTTGGTACTTAAGCCAATTTTTTTGATTCCTTGGTCTACCGTTACGTAATTGATGACTCGGGGTTTTCAATACTTAGCCATATTTGTGAGTTTTGTTGTTGGCATTATAATGCTAAGTAAAGTACAAATTTGTAGCGTTATAACGCCAGAAGGGATTTGTTGATTTCTTTCTCTTTTGAATCTCAAATTTAAATAGTCGAGTTTACAAATGAGCTAATTAAAATCTTAATCTTGAGCACCTCCTTGTCCAATTCTTTTGTAATTCCACCTCCTTAACCAATTATTGTGTAACACTTCTTGCTTTACTCAATAAATCCTACAAAAACTTAAATACAAGAAAATGACAAAATTCCAAATTGTTTACAAATGGACAAATAAGAAGACATCCTTTGGTACAACAACATCCTCTAGGGTAATGGTCATTTCACATACATGTAAATGGAATGTATGGATTTTCGACCGCCAACGCTCAACAAGTGCACATATATAAGACCATCATCCAACGAATACCCCCAATTATTTGTTGTACCCCGAAAAACCATGCATGTTGTAAATATGGCTCATATCTCTTGTCACACAAAGGCATGTGATATCTGTGATGTACCACCAATCTATTCATAGGCACACCGTCGATCAAATACTTCAAAAGATGTTCATTCTGAAGGGCCAGAATCGGATGCAAATTAGGTGTGGGTTGTGTTGTGTCCTCTTGAGGTGAAGGAGATAGTCCCCTGCCACCTCGTTTCCGTCCCCGTCTTTTGCCTTTAGTACTTGCCATAGTCTACAAAATAAGCAAAATATTACAAACATTAGAATTTTATACAATTTAGGTTAATATCATTGAAGAAATTATCTTTACTCATTTCATTGTTATTTTAGGCTTAGATTGGTACGGTGCAAGACTAGCTAGGAATGTTTGGTATTGACCAGAAATTACACCCATGCAGCGTACCACATAAGAGATCCAACATTTAGTTCAATCATGACATGACATGTTTTGATTCAATTCAAGATCAAGCAGGACTCAAAAGTAAACCATGCACACAGTACAAACAAGATACACAGGACAAGACCGACTTAAATTGCAAATAAATAAAAAATTCATTCAATTCATGATTTTTGAGCAATCCAGTTTGATTTCTTAGCAACTAGACACATTGAACTTGTAATTTTGCAATTAGACTCTAAAACATCAAAATGTGTTATGCTTCATTCCAAGCAGTATAAAACCTCACTCTAAGACAATAACAATAGTGAAAAACAATTGATATTACCCAATTTCAAACTCTAAAAGTATAACAACAAATGTACAAATTTTGTAAAATCTACTTAATTAATTATATTATAGTAAAATTTACAAGTTGACTTAGTGATCGATCTGGACGCACCGCTTAGGCTAGAGTTTGAACAACGGTTTGAGTCCAACAGTCACGTGAGAGGTCAGATCGATGGAAAAGAGATGGAGCAAAATAGAGATAAAAGGAAAAAAGAGGAGACAACAGAGCAAGAGCAGACACTAGGAACGAAGAAGGAAGAGCAAGAAAGAGAGAAAGATCTGAGGCGCTCGTTCAATTCGGCGACGAAGGAATAGAAACGCGATAAAACTAATTTGCGGGTCGGATACGAGGCGAAAACTCGTTATCTGAACGCAACGGCTAAAGGCAGCGTCCAGTCACAGGTAGGCCAGCGTTCAGAACTTGGTGGGCGAATTCTCTCCTCCCAATCAAATCCGATACGGAAACGCTTGTGTTTACATAAAGGTACTGAACGCATGCTTTCAGAAAGTAGGACAGTGATTGTTAAATATCTGAAACTAGGGGTATTAATTTATTTTATATTTTTTTAGGGTTAGGAAAACAATTCTACTTGTTTTAGCGTCGTGCTTCGGGTACACTGGCAGTCAACAGCTTCGTTGACTGTATGGACCACAGTCCACAGTTTTTCTTTCTCGTTCTGGTTTTGTTGTGTTCGTATTATTGCGTAGAATGTCTGAATGTACGTAAGATTCGGGTCGGATAGGTGTACCGTGGACCGTTTCCGTATTGGTTTCTAGTTTTTATTTTATTTCCTGGGTCATGATTTGATTTCTGATGGAATAATAATCAAACCATGGTTATTTAATAATTAGTAGGTTAATGGGCTGACCATGTGGTTTTGATGCGTTCCAGTTTTCCACGGTGTATTATTGCACGGGTCTTTACTTAAGAGTTATGAATTAAGACCACACAAGTACGCCTTTATTGGGATTGTAATTGTATTATTATATCGTGTAATTATGATTTGCTGATTCTTTGCTACTTTAATCATGGTAATTATTACAATTTAATTGGTTCAATCATACGAATTTAGGTGTGTTAATGAAACTCTTTTGACCGTTTACCCGATTCGTATCGTATCCGTTAAAACGAATATGGGTAAGAATTTTATTTCGTTAGCTTATCGGACATGAATATGAGTAAGAAAAAAATTTCGTTAACTTATCCGATAAGAATACGAGTAAGAACTATATCGTACTCGTTATTCATTGGGTAAATTATATAAATATATATTATAATTTATTTCACAGCTTGAAAACAGTTAACTAAGTTAAAAATAGAAAAGTCTGCATTTCTAAAAAAAATAATATATCAATGAAATATGCATGTCTTATTTTAGTATTAAATAATGCATCGTATATATTGACAAAGAAATTAATTTGCATTCTATTTCTTTGATAATTTTTCATTTTAATGGATATAGATAGATTATGGATAAATAAAATTTTAATAGATATGGATATGAAAATACCTCTACCCCCACCCATTGACAACCCTATATGAATTGTATGTCGTTATCACTTATGCTGAAATTTGCAAAACAGAACCATCAGTTTTGAAGAAGTTTCTTACGAGTCGGATTAGCATAAATTATGAGAAATTACTGTATTCAGGGCAGATTTATGTTGGCAAAAGCTTAGGCAAGTGTCTGTGATTGATTTTCGGAAAATGTAAAATGTAATGAGTTTGTGTCAGTATTTTTAATGAAAATTAGACTTTAAATGTAGTCCTAATGGATTTATGCCCGATTTTGATTTCAACATTAGTTTCTGAACTTAGTTGTGCCTGAGCTTGATTGAGCTAGAGTATTGACAAAACCCGAATGGGTCCGACCTGGCCCGAGAAACCCGAGGTCGCGACCAGGCTCGAGAAACCCGAGGTCGCGACATGGCCGACCCGACCCGAGGGCAAACCTGTGCGGACACGTAAAAAAAACGGGAGCCAGAGACGAGTTGCGACTAAGATTTTTGAAAAAATCCGACTTAAATCCGGCTCGAACCGACCCGACGCGCCTAACCCGTCTTAATCTGCCATTAACCCATCTTTAACCTGTCATTAACCCGTCGTTAACCCGCCATTAATATTTCCTTTTATTTTTTAACAAATTATTTGAATTTTTATATTATTTGAATTATAAAATAAACTTAACATATTCTTTTTTATATTTTTTATTTGTATTTTATTTTTGCATTATACTTTGAGTTTTTCTTTGAATTTCTGGAATTTTAAGAAAATAAAAAAACCCGGCGACCCGACCAATCCAATCTGGATCGAACCGACCCGGACCCACCTTAAACCCGACGATTCGCCGAACATAGGCCTAAGACGGATTACGACCGGCCTACAAAATTTGAATCCGTGAAAACCTGGCCTGGCCAACCCATAAAGCGACCAACCCGTTAGATCGAGCGAATTTGAACCGATTTGGACTGAACCAGACCGTTGTCAAATCCCTAGATTGAGCCATGAATCCGCCACTATATGTATCCATGTAAACTTTTAAAATAGTCAATTTATTAATGAAAGTACCACAATATCCAATATCCCCATGAAAGACCCACATTATTGCTTATTTCCTTGTTTGTCTATTTTTATTATTATTTGACAATTAATTTTTTTTTTTGACAAATATATCCTCCTCCCTCTTCTCCCTCTCCCTCCCCAGAACAATCTCTCATGTCTCTCTCTTAAGTCCAGGGGCGGATTTAGTGAGGCCCAGGGTGGGTCAGCTGACCCACCCTGAATTTTGCAAAACAGTTAGAAATAACTCTAAATTTCTGATCTTGACCCACCCTAAATTCATTTTCTGAACCACCCTGGATTTTGTTGGGCTTTTTTACTGACTGGACAGTCCATATCAAATCTTCCAAAGACTCAGACTAAATTTGGGCTTTACTGGACTTCAGCGAAAGAGAAAAAAAGCCTATGCTTAATGCTTTTACCTTTCTATCATGCTGTCAACAGCATGTGACGGTCTAGAAGCAAAAAAATAAAATATACGCATCCCCTGTCCTGCCCCCTGATCCACTCGTCGTCGCAAAAAAAAACGCAAAACAAAAAAAAGAGAAAATAGGGTTTCGCTTTCAGCCGACTCGGCGACTCCGCTGGCTCTCGCGTCGCTTGTCGCCTCTCTGGTCTCTGCAGTCTGCATCTCTGACAGTCCGACACTTTGACTCCGAGTGGCTGATCGCCTAGACGCCAATCTCCGCCCCCGCTTGATCTCGCCTTCTAGCACCGCTGGCCGTTGCTCTGGCATCCCGTCTGGCTGTCTGTGTCAGTCTCGTCTGATGATCTCTTTCTGATTTTTTTTGCTGTATTTTCTGTTGCCCAAAATTCTTCCTAGAGACTGCCTTTTTGCATTTTTTACAACTTCAAAAATTTTACCGAGTTCTAACTTTGAGTGACTGATTAAGGAAATGAATTGAATCTGTTAGAGATGTAAGATGTTGCAAACAAATTGGAATCAGTATTACCATCTTAGATTGAATCTTTGATTGAAATTGATTTGAAACTATAGAATGCATATTTTTGTGGCTTTGTTCAAATCGACAGAAATAATGCAATTAAATCAAAGTAGTAAAAAATATGAGCACTATTCTCTGTTTGCAATTGAAATTGATTCCAAAGTTCAAACTATAATTCTGCAAAAAAACTGCTTAACTTATTGATATATGTTCAATTTTTTTATTAGTAATTATTACTGATTACTTAATGGATTTGTACCCGATTACTTAATAGATTTGTACCCGATTACTTAATGGATTTGTACCCGATTACTTAATAGATTTGTACCCGATTATTTAATGGATTTGTACCCGACAATCTATCAAAATTCGATTACCGATCCACCCTGGTAGAAATCCTGGATCCGCCCCTGCTTAAGTCCATCTATGTTCATCCCCATTTCACCAAGGCTTACATCCGACCAAATTTTAAATGGCGAGAAAATTGAACTCCAACAATCTCGCTCAACTAGAGAAACCCTAAAGCCTCCCTGACCTTTATTTCTGGTAAAAATTCTAGATTCTCTTTTTAGTGTTTTGGATGCTTGACTTGCCTTGTGATGTTGTTCTGTGTTGATTGCTTGACTTACTTTGTGATGTTTACCGAGTGACATGCTTGGTTTGTGTTGATTTATAAATAAGTATGGATTTAGAAGGGTGTTGCAACACCTCTTGATTTGTGTTAGGACTTTACCAGCACCCAGCATACTGGACAGTGCTTGATTGCTTGATGTGTACTTGTGCTATACATGTGTCTGATTGGAACTGTCTTAGGTTTTAGTTGATACTGACACACAAATTGAACTGTTGTAATGATTGTATCTTGTAGTATAAATAGGAGTAGTGAGCATAAAAGAATAAGAGAGAAATATTTGTAATTTTTTCTGTGTTGAATAGAAAAATGCTTTTAAGCAAAATTCTCTTCCCACTATGATGTAGAGATTCTATCTTAATTTCTTCACAAATATTTCTCCGGTGAATTGAGCTGAGCGTCACTTGTTCTAAGTGAGTGAGAGTAGAGAGACTAGAGAACAACCTGTGAACACACTCGATAACCGAGAGACGAGATACAAGTCGTTACCGAGAGCAACTCGACAGGGTCGATTAAGATCAACAAAACATACAAAAATAATCTAAAGTTCTAAGTGAAGAAAGCTTTCTACACGAGATCGATTGTAATTGCCGAACGGTCCCTATAAACTACACATCCAACTTAGCTTTGTTACGGCTTTTTTTTTATAAGAGTAGGCGCAAGTTGAGGCTCCGACTTCTATTAAAACATAACAGAAGCAACATACAATGTCTTTAAGCACATAATATATGTGCTATCAAAAGATATTTAAAATGTACTTAAGCCTACTTATTACTATACCTAAATCAAAACAGTACCAAAATAATTTGTTACTTCTAATCCATCCCAACAAACTGTCATACTCAGGCCCAGCCCTGACCCAGGGCAGGCTGGGCGATCGCCCCGGGCCTCAAAGGTCCAGAGGGCCCATTTAGGTTTGTGTGAGTTATGGGCTAAGAAATCTCATCTGTGTTTTTTCTGACAGGCCCGACATCAAATAAATTAGAATTGGATCTCTGGTTGTGTCTTTCTAGGCTCAGAAGCACTGGAGATATAGTGGAGAATCTAGGTCTATGGATGGCGTCCATATCTGCTGTTATTCCGAACGAAAAACTAGGTCCTGTTATTTCAAAAATATGTCGTTCATTCTAATCTACGGTGTAGATTGCTTGTCTCTTATATATCTATAATTTATAGCATTGCCTCTCTCTTATCGGATTAGGAGTCTCTATCTGGATTCAAAATCGTATTCTCGTCTAGTACAATCCGCTCTTATACTCGAGTCTACCTTCCTCTCTCAATCGATCTCTCAAACTCTCTCCCTCCCAATCTTTTTTTTTTCCCTTGACACGACGAATCGTGGTCTCCATGACCAGAACCCAACCTTTTTGTATCTTCAATGAGGTAGCAATGCCACACTCACACCATCATGTAATATTTTCAAATTTCAGTTATCTCCTTCTCTCATTTACTTAATTGGGATTCATTATGCTATAAATAAGACACAATTTGTAAGTAAAATCGAAAGTTCAGTTAAAATAGAAAGTAAAACTAAGAAATTAAGCAAGTCATGGTTGAGGTTTAATTTATACCAGTTGCTTGTGGTTTAATGGCCAAGTTATTTATTTCAATAGAGATATCAAGGGGCGAGACCAGGCTGAGCCAAGTGGGGGCAAGAGACGGTAGGAGTGAGACAATGGGTTGCTTTGGTATGAGAATTTGGTGATCTATTAACTAATAATTAGAATGTTGGATTAGTACAACATAATTTAGACTTGTAATTGAAATAGGGGAAAAATTTTCTTTCGTTCCGAGCCTCAAATCTCTCAGAACCGACTCTAATTATACTACTATATAAACTCTCAAAAGTCTGTCTATTATCGTACATAACATCTTGTATATATTCATACAAACAAAATATCTTTCCACTTAGCCTAATCATCTTATAAATCCTCATATGCACTGTCCTCGTGTTTTCTTCATTATTTATTGGTCATCCTCCTCAGGTCAGATCTTCAACAAAATTTGACGATCCATGCAAATTCCAAAATGAAATCCACATGCTTGTGTCTTTTCTCCGTCAATCATCCTGTAAATTTTAGGATCCGATCCTCTGCTTGTATTTGAATATTTAAATTGTTGCTTCATCACGTTGTCGTAATTTTGAAGTTACTTCTCATCA
The DNA here is from genome assembly GCA_964058865.1 of Eleocharis quinqueflora. Classification (NCBI taxonomy): domain Eukaryota; kingdom Viridiplantae; phylum Streptophyta; class Magnoliopsida; order Poales; family Cyperaceae; genus Eleocharis; species Eleocharis quinqueflora. The sequence continues at coordinate 113,080 of CAXKVX010001446.1, forward strand.
AAAGACATATTATCAATACATCTTATTCTCTCTTGTGTATAATAATAATTTTTATTACATATATTCACTTATATATTGTTATTACATTACTTTTTTAATTAAAATTTAATATATATTTAGTCGCATTCGTATCTAAGATTTTTTTAAATCGCCGTATCGCCGCATTTATATCGTATCGGATACGATATCCGCACCCGCACTCGTGCAACATAGATATGTACAGAAAAAGACATTTTTTTTTCGTTTCGAAAAAGACACAAATTTTGATATTCGACCACGTTACTCCTGTTGTTATACATAAGATACAATTAGAGAGCATTATTACAAGTACTTGCTCTCATATAGCGTGAAGCAATGTAAAAAATAATTGCATATATATATACGAGAGTGATTTGGGCATAATTGCAAAAAGTCCGGAGACAAAAAATCAACATTTTGACAGCAAAACAGGATGACATTTATATGAAAAGAATTTCAAGTTGAAGCGTCATTTTTGTGTTTGTCGTTTATCGCCAAGTTCTTAATTTAGAAATCTGACATTTTTTTTCGATTATAAATGAGCTCGAGATAAACCATCAGCCTCTTACAGAGGCACATTACAAAATCTTCGATACAAGAGTGCTGTACCTAAAGCAAAATAACAAAAGTAAAAACAAAGAAACAGAATTACTATCCTCTTTGCTGTACCATACTCTATGACAGCCCCTAATTTATTAACAGCTTGCATCAAAGTCAAGTATAAGCATATGTAGAAGAAGCCCTATCTCCCAAAATGTGAATCTTTAGTATGTTTTTCTCTCACTCTAAATCATTGTCATCTCCTAATAGATCTTCATCCGAAGTGCTATCTACTTCGTGTGCATTCACCCTTCTCTGACCATTGAAGACATTAATCTCGGACCTTGCTTGATTATTAAAGAGGTGAGCCACTCTACTAGGGCCACCTGTTCAATATGTAAATAGATGTAAAATAGCACCATACATCGAATGAATAGATTTAGGCTGTTCCTCATCAAAATCAATTTATTTCGATCAGTCCATATTACCCATATACATGCTGCAAGTAAGACACTCCAATGTTGAAAATCACTTTTATTAAGATTTGTGAATGAATTCCATAAATTTTCTATTGAAGAAAAATCAAAATGAGAACTTTCTGGTAAGTGATATTGTATTTTTTGCCAAAAAGTGCAGCTTATAGGACAATCTAAAAATAGATGTTGTATAGTTTCCGATTGTCCACAGAATACACAAGAGTCATTTCCTGCCCATCCTCTTTTCAACAAATTGTCTTTTGTTAAGATTTTATTATTGATTGTTAACCATAAAAATAATTTAAATTTCATTGGTATTTTCAAAATCCATATAGTATGTTGCATTTGTAATTTGATCCCACCAAAATTTAAGAATGTATATAGTGATTTAACAGAGTAAATACCATTTGATTCCAAGCTCCAAACTGAGGAATCTTCTTTATTTGTAAAATTGACTCCATTTAACAAATTAATTAATTCAATTTTCTGAACTTGCATATCTCTACTCATACCTCTTTTTAATTGCAATTTAATGTTGCCATTATTCCAAACTTGGAATAATGTTAACTTATCTGATTTAGCTTTCTCATATACTAGAGGGAATTGAATGTATAAGGGACAATTATTAATCCAAGTATCTTTCCAAAAATTGATTGTTTTACCATTACCAACCACTCTTCTATTTCCAATTTGAATCAAGTGATGAACATGTGATATACCCTTCCAAAATGTAGATGCATATTTAGTAAAATTATTCTTATACTTAACTGTAACTATATCCTTCCATAAACTTGTATAAGGTTGATAATTAAAGAATCATGCCCATTTACAAAGCAGAGCAGTATTCATTTGAGCCAAATTGAGTATACCCCAACCCCCAAATTCCTTCCTCCTGCATAACCTCTCCCACTTAACTAGGTGAATTCTTTTTTATCCATTTGTTTTAGTACCTGACCATAGAAAGTGTTTCCTTATCCTATCTAATTTTACTATGACCCATTTAGGTATAGGATATATTGCAATATAATATAAGGGAATTGAAGACAAAACTGAGTTCAATAATACCAATCTACCCCCAAGTGATAATAATTTTCCTTGCCATCTTGGTAACTTGTTTCTAATTTTTTGTATCAGTGTTAACCAATCTTGCTTGGAAGGCTTTTTCCAATGCAAACTAAGTCCTAAATACTTCATTGGTAATGTACCTAATTTACAGTCCAAGATAGAAGCATAGAAATGTCCTATATGAGAAGGTAAGTTTAACGGAATCATTTCTGTTTTGTTATAATTAATCTTTAAACCTGAAAGATTTTCAAAAATTTGTAAAGACCATTTTAATTTGCCAATCATGTTAAAGTCAGCTTTTATGAATAGCAATGTGTCATCAGCATATTGTAGATGTAGGATTTTTTTATTATTATCTAGAGTAGGTCCTAATCCCATATAATGTCCCTTATCAATACCAGTATTCAGAATTTTATTCAATCCTTCTACTGCAAAAATAAATAAATATGGAGAAAGAGGATCTCCTTGTCTAACCCCTTTTTTACATTCAAAATAAGCACCACTTTGTCCATTAATTAGAATTGTACTGTGTCCCTTAATCAAAGTAGCTTTAATCCATCTAATCCATAAGTCATCAAAGCCTCTTTGTTTGAGAAGTTCAAACAAATAATCCCAATTTAATTGATCAAATGCTTTTTCAAAATCCAATTTAATCAATAAACCTTGTTCTTTGTTTTTATTTACAGAATCTAGAATCTCATGAGCTGTTATGAAGTTATCCATTATATATCTACCCTTTAAGAAAGCACTTTGATTGGATCCAATTAGTCTATCCAATACAGGATATAGTCTATTAGCTAGTACCATAGTAAAAATTTTATAGGAGCAATTTAATAAACTTATTGGTCTGAACATTGATATAGATGTTGCCTCATGTACTTTAGGAATTAGACATATAGTAGCCCTATTTAACTTTGATAAATCAAAATTGTTTTTGTAAAATTCATCAAACATTTTTAAAAGATCAAATTTGATTATGTCCCAGAAGGTCTGATAGAATAAAATGGGTATGCCATCTGGACCCGGTGTTTTATCAGATTTCATTGAAAAAACAGCATTTTTTATTTCTTCAATTGTAAAAGGTGCAATCAAATTTAAATTTTCCTCAACTGTTACTTTCTCATGGTCTTGCCAAATATTTGGGTCAAAAGAAGCTTGAATTGGGTTAACAGTACCTAACATATCTTTAAAATGTTTGAAAGCATGTTTCTGAATAACTTTTTCATCAGTAATAGTTTCTCCATTAATATCTAGTGAAGTAATAATATTTTTAGATGCTTGGTATGAGGCTATTTTATGGAAGTAAGAAGTGTTTGCATCTCCTTCTTTAAGCCAAGTTTGTTTTGCTCTTTGATGCCAATAACATGCTTCTAATTTATGTAATTCAGTTAGTTCACCTTTGACTGATAAGAATGTTTGAATTTCCTCAGGTTCTAAGTCTCTATTTTCAGATAAAAGTTCAAATTCCTGAATTGATTTTTGTAGTGAAATCTTTTGTTGTCTGGATTCTTTTCTAATATTAGCACTCCAGCCCCTCAATTTTTGCCTTAAACTAGCTATTTTTAATTGCCAATCATGTGCCATATTATTACCAAGAATCATATGGGACCACCAATCTGCCACTAAATTCTCAAATCCCTCTATTTGAAGCCAGGATTTTTCAAATTTGAAATGATATTGAGTATGTTTATCATGTCTACCATATTTTAGGCAAATGGGATTATGATCAGAGAGTTGTTTAATAAGTGCATAAGATGTTGTATTGTAATATAATGTATTCCATTCCATATTCACTAAAAATCTATCTAAACAAGCTTGTTGTTTACTAAAACCCCCTCTAGCCCAAGTGTATTTCTTATTAGTACATTTATATTCTATTAAACAAGCATCATCTATCCAATTATTAAAGGCGTCCATATTTCTTTGGTCAAAGGATACTCCTATTTTCTCCTGTCTATTTCTAATAATATTAAAATCACCTGTGATTACCCATGGTATATTAATAATATTAGAAAGAAATGCAAGTTCTTTCCAAAATTGCCCTCTTTGAGAAGCAATTGAAGGACCATAAACAGTTGTGCAAGCAAAGATTTTATTATCTGTTTTATTGTAAGCTATAACAGACAATGTATAAATTTCTTTTATCCAATTGATAACAGTTATCTTATCATGATTAAAACCTAGCAAAATACCACCAGCAGATCCAATAGCAGGAATAAAGGACCATGAAAAGTTTGAGTTCAGATATGTTAAAGTTCTATTTGTAAAGTTTTCCTTTTTTGTTTCCTGTACACAAATTATATCTATTTTTCCAGATACTATCAATTCTTTTACCAACTTCCTTTTCTCAAATTTTCCTAAACCTCTTATATTATAACTGACTATTATCATGTAAAATAGAATAATTCCCTTATATTGATTGAACTAAAGTAGCAATTCTACTTTGAATTCTGCATTGCTTCATTAAAGAAAGCTAGCATATCTTCAATTATTGCCATTTGTTTGTTGTGTTCAATTTGTCTAAAATTCTGAATGTATGAATACTGTGCAAAACTATCTGAGAATTGAATTCCTAAATCTGAAAATAGGGTACCAATCACATCTTCAGAAAGGATAGAGAAAAGTAAGTTTGTACCATATGTAGCAAGCAGACCCTTGTGCTTCAGAGCCTTCCTTCCTAAGTCAGCTCCATTAGGAGGTCTTTTAATTTCAAGGAAGGACTTTTGGGGTGCTGTACCACCAGTTTTCTGCTTCTTATCTCTCAGAGTGCTGCCATCTCCATTGATTGATTGAAGATTTGCTTGTTCTTTCAAAACTCTCAATTCTCTTCTCAGCAAATTATTTTCAGCTTGTAGTAATGCCCATTCATCCAATTGTGCTTTACCCTTATCCTTATCTTTCAAAACATCCTTATTTAGAAGTCTGACATTGTGGGCTTATTTTATTTTTCTCTGCTTATTGTCGGACTCATGGGACCGGAATGAGATCGTCTGACGCGCGTCACCGCGCTGTACGTTTTCGAGATCGTTCGATATTTTCGTGATTCGTGTTTCAAATTTAAATTCCTCCGATTATTCATCTGAGCAATCGAGACGTGATACTGCACGGTAGAAGAACAGGGTCCCATGGGACCAAGGGATGCATTTTTTGCTGTCTGTAGCTTTAGACCTCATTGCCATTCCTCTCCAGTGAGGTGCACCAAGAACATGTTACAGAGGAATGGTTAAGATATGTCAGAAGAAACACTGAAATAATATGGAAGAAATGTTTTTTTTTTTTTTTATAAAGCTTATCATGTTGAGTTGGAATAATATCAGCATTTGCGATTACACAATTTTATCATTTTTCTACGAACTAAAATTTCAGGGGCGGATTCGATGTATGTCTAGGAGGGAGGCAGCTGTCTTTTTTGAATTTTTTTTTCAAAATAATTTTGTATGTATATTTATACGATTTGTTATTTTTTTTTGGTAAATTAAATAACTATAAATATTTAAAAATATGCATCATTGTATTCTCTTAAAAAAATTATAAATTATATCTTCTTGACATAAATCCTGAATCCGCTTATGTAAAATTCATTGATAATAACATCTGTTGATCTGCATATGCAGGCTATTTAATAGGAAGATATCGATATTTATATGTCAGATAAGGTCATCTCTACAAAATTATTAAAAAAATCTAAAAAGATTCTTAAAATGCGGACGTTTAAGTCAATATTGATTTAAACGTGACCATGTCAATATTAAGAAAGCTACTTACATCGACGATTTGAACGTGATTTTTTTAGTTTTAACATGCGGACGTTTAAGTCGAAATGCTTATGAAAGAAAAATAATAAAAATGAAGAGATATTTGAACATAATAAATATAGTATACATATATAAAAAAACATAATAATTGTGTGTTTTATTCACTATCACAGAATGAACTTTTATCACCGACCCTTTTAAATCGGATTTAAATTTAAAATCGAATTTTAACTACATTTTGATTTAAAAGGTTGTAAAATAATAAAAAATAGAGATTTAAAATCAAATTTTATAAGGAATCCAGTTTAAAAAGCTTCTTTAATAGCGGACGGAATCTTTTAAACCGGATGGCTTTAAAACTTCGATTTTAAATGGTACCTTTAAAAATGGACCGATATACGAGTCCGGTGTTAAAACTTTCTTTTTATAGCGGACTGCTTGGGTGCCAGTTTTGAAAATATTTTTAACAGCGGAATTTTATATGGTTTGGTTTTAAAAGCTTTTTAACAAAAATCCACGGATTGACCTGTGACTCTTTAATTTGCATCGTCCAGTTGAAATCAATATAACGCTCATTAACAACTCAGATAATATCCACAAATTGCTCCCTTCTTTTGCCTCTCCCATCTTTTTATAATCTCTTTAATTTTCATTTCATCTCTCATTTCTCTCTATCTCTCAACAATCAAAATCTTACTTGAAAAAACCCTTCTAATATTACTGAAGATTTAAAGATTTGAATAGTTGAAGAAGATTTATTTCGAAAAATATTTGAAGAAGATTTCGCTTTTTTCTTCATATTATTTAAACTTTGTTGAAATTAACAATATTCATTCTAATAACCTTAGCTTTACAAACTATGTGAAATTAGATGATTTTTCATTAAACAAAATAACATCTTAGGTCATTCTTAGAACAAGTTCTAAAATTTTAGGTTATTTTTAAAATTATATTCTAGATCATTATAAAAAAAATTCTAAAATTCTAGGTCATTTAATTTTTTTTTAAAACCCTTTTAAACCGGCCTTGGACCAAAAATATAAAGTTTGAAACACTTTAAAACCGGCCTTGTCATTTTAAGATTTTTAAAACCGATCTTTATATTTAGTTCGGTGTAATAGACCATCTTTTACAGCGGCGTCGTTGATTTGTTGTCCAATTAAAAAAACCTTGAAAATCGGCGTTTTTTCTGGCGCCCGATTTTAAAGGTCCAAGCTTTAAAACCGGACCACATGAACCCAAAAACACCGGTCCTAGATCCGATTTTAAAGACCATATTAGACCGGTTTTAAAAGTAAAAAATATAGTAGTGATTATTGTTTAGTTTAAATATAAATTAAATGAATCTTAATACAATAACTGATGATATCAACTAATGTTAGATCGTAAACATGTTTGATGGCAGTCATGGATTTTTGGTTAAAGTTAGTTTGATTGGAGTTAAGAATTAATCAAAATTATTAATAGATTTATTATCAAAAGATTTCCTTCAGTTTTATAGGAAATTTTTTCATAAAGGGGCCACTGAACAAATTTTTTCAACAGATAGGATCAAGGGCATTCTGAAAATTTAATACTTACGCTCCTAATTTTTTCAATTTTTTTCCAACTCACGTGCATTTTTCTAAAGGTTGCAATACAAATTTTACACTTTAGAGGCGTAAGTAATACTTGCGCCTCTAAAAAAGCTTAGGGGCGCAAGTATTAGTTGCGTCCTTGAATCTCTGTGATGTTTTTAGAGTGCAGTTTTCCTATCTGTTAAAAAAATTATTTCTCTGATCCTTAATGTAAAAATTCCGTTTTCTATATGCTAGAAGTTTTTTCGTCTGTGCCTAAAAAAAGATATATCTTGCAAAGAAAATACTATTTTTATATTTATTTAATACTTAAACATTTTTAGTGCAATTGAAAATTTAATATCAGTAACTTATTTTGAAATATTAAAGAGATAAAACGGCACAACAATCCAACAAAAAACTAAATGGCATTCAAGAGTTGTTTTGCACCATTGATACATTGATACATGAAACACATCTTTTAATGAGAACAAATGAGTGATGTAATTAATAGTTATCGGATAAAAAAATAAAGAAAAATAATAATCGAATACATGAAAATAATTTTGAATATCAGGATCTTTTTTTTGGACTTTAAATTAGTCAAAGATCCAACGTTGTGTAAGTTTAAAATTTTTGGAACTCACGTTCAAATTGAAAATATCCTATAAATGTTTACATTTTATAGATATTTTCTAGGGGTGTAAATCCAACCCGTCTAACCCGATTAACTCGACCGACCCGACCAATCCAATCCGAAAAATGCGGATTTCGATTTTTTATGGTCGGTTACGGTTTTTATTTTGTCGAACCCGACATCTAATATGTCGGTACGGATTGCAGAATAAAACGTGAATGAAACCCGACCCGACCTTTTATATTTAATTAGACATTATACTGTTAGCAATTAAGTTTTTTATTCGATTTTCGTTACAAGCTTACATGTATATATTTTGTCAAACTTCTTAATTTTAGTTTTTAGTACGAATCGACGCCAATGTGTTGTTTAAATTATTTTTAATTGTTACTTTTACTTTTGTATCATTAAAAAAATTGTGTGAAATATTGAAGTTTGTGAAACCCGCGAAATCCGATCGCCTAAATAAAATATGAATTCAATGGTTTTTATTTTTGGTTGATTGGTTACGGTTTGAAAACACTACAACCCGAATGACATCTAACGAGTTGAAAATTTATACGAAACCCGACCAACCCGACCCATTTACACCCCTAATATTTTCTTTAAATGATTTCAGATATCAAAATATCAACAATTACCGAATCCAGTAAATTTGTACGGAAGAAAACTAAAAACTTTTTAAATACAGTGTAAAATCAAAAAACGAAATATGTGAAAAATATATAAACTTATCAAAGAATGAATCTATCTAACATGTGTGTTTTTGAACATGTTAATATTTGAACGCATCAACTAAACACGTCTTGTAAATTTCAATATCTGAAAACATAATAGTATTCTGATACATGTAGTTATTTATTGAAATTTTCGATTTAATTAAAAAAAATCAAAAGAATACATCCATTGCTAAATTAAAACTGGAGAACAACTAATTTCTCCTTTATGACTCTGGTTGTTGGCTAACACTAACACTAACCTCAACACTACATTTCCAACTCTATTATATATTACATAATATAATATAATATAATATATAATAGTTGTTCCCTCTCATATTTTATATACGTAAAAAGCTACGGTGTCCCGTGTTTTGCTCCTAGAATGCCTCAAAAAAGAGAGCCTTTTTAAAGTCAAAGCATGGGTCCGACACGTCAGTGACAGCGGGAAAACTGAGAGGACAAAACACGAAACATTGTATCAGCGTCCTTTATATATATATATATATATATATATGACGTGTTGAGCACTTGAAGGATAAGATGAGATGGTGTTTTGGTAGCACTATCAGCACTAACATTCGTAGGATTACACTCAAGAATCACTAAAAAAGCAGCCTCCTATGAAACTATGATCATTTCTTGTTAGTATGCAACTATGCACCACTCCTAGTAGCATTCTTCACATGGTTAAGCTAGCTCTCCAATCTCATTACTCCATTTGTGATTAACTAGCTAGTAGATGGACTACAATGAATTATTTTGACAATGACATTTTATATATAAAATCTTAAAAATGGAAACAAATTTATAAATTCATTTTTGAACTATTAAATTAGTTGCGTTTTAAATTTGATGTAATTTGAGTTACGTTTTATGTTCCATCAAATATCATCGAGTTTTGAGTGATGCTGCTATGGATATAAAGATTGAACGGTTCGATTTAATTGATCTAAGATCGTGTGTTTGTATTAATTTGATGAGAGAAACTTCGTAGCGACACGAACTTGAAATTCATATTAACCATACGATTACTAAAATTTAAGGGTCTATGTTATTTCCAATCCATAGCAAACTTGACCATATTATTTGGTGTAATATTTGCTACTTTATAGAGTTGTTAACTTGTTATTTGTTTATATTGCACTAAATACGAACAAAAATCAGTATTCACGTTTGATTCGTTACTCTCCAGCTAATTGCCGAATTTTTTTTAAATAACCAAAATAAATTGTAAAGAAACGAGAATAACAAAATTTTGGTCGAAATCACCAAATTAGCCATTTCGGAGACAGAGATTCCGGAGTAAAGTAGAAATCATTGCCTCCTACAAAACTCCGGAATCATTGATTCCTACTTAACTTCGGAATCATGGCTTCCGGAGTTAAGCATTTGGTGGGTCTGCGCATCAGATAGGGTTTTGGGTTTTAAAAGAAAATATTAATATTTTAATTGATGAGTTGGGTTGTATTAAGGTAAGTTTTTGTAACGATTTCGACTGCACTAAAGTAGACTCGAATATCTACAGTTTAATGGTTTGCGACGATAAAAAAAGGTTAATTATGATCCCGACGAGTTTAGCTGAAGTTGTTACAAAAAAATATTAAGTATGATTAGCATTTTTTCTACAAACTTAGACTACGCTCATCGGGATCATAATTAATTGTTTTTATCGTCGCAAGCTATCGAGTTGTAGATATTTGAGTCTACTTCCATCGCGTTGAGTCCGATTTGTGATCGGAGAAACACACATCTAAAATTTGGCTTCACCTTCAACTTATATCTTAATTTGTAATTTTTATCATGTGTTTGTGTCAGAATAAATTTTCAATCGCTCGTTTCTCCGATTGCAAATCAGACTCGACGCGATGAAAGTAAACTCAGACATTTATAGCTTGATGACTTGCGACGATAAAAAAAACTAATTACAGTCTCGACAAGCACAGTCAAAGTCGTTACAAAAACTTACTTAAATAAAATCCAACTCTTGTATTAAATTATTAATATTTTTATTAATAAAGTATTCAACGTTCAAAAGGTTAAAAATATTTTTATGATTGACTTTAAGAAAAAATAATATTTATGACTTTAAATTATTAATATTTTTATTAATAAAGTATTCAACGTTCAAAAGGTTAAAAATATTTTTATGATTGACTTTAAGAATTATTACTTAAATAAAATCCAACTCTTTGTAACGATGACCATATTTTTAACATTCAAGTTCACATGTATTATCTTGATGAATACGATTAGAAATACAAATTATTAAACAAAAAAATGTTCTGATTATAAAACATGTGAACGTATAAAAATAATCTTGATCACATCCACAAATATGAAATTTATTGTGTCAAAAGTCAAACAATGCATAAGTTATTGCATGAAATTGTATAAGAAAGAACAATTGTTATTGTTCCAAATTAAATGCATGTTAGACAAACCAAACAAATCATGGAAAACCAAATTTTTTTACGAAGAAATATGTCATCATATAACCTAACAGATCATCATATAACCCATTAAATTAACATGTCAATGTGAACAATTCAAATTTGTCGCACAATCCATTTGCTCTTAGTTTAATTAGCAGGTGTCAGCCTGTTGAATTTTCTGAGCTAACTATTGATTTTGTCTGTATTAATTACAGGGGTGGTTGTAGTGGCGGAGCTATTCATGGCAAGTGTTCGGGTTTGATTTTTCAAAAACGCAAAATTTTTAGTTATTTTGTAATGAAAATTAGTTTTTAATTATATTTTAGTAGATTTGTGCTCGGACTTGATCTCAACCTCAGAGCCAGAGCTTAAAAAGTTTCTGAATCCACTCCTAGATTGTTCTGTCCCTGATATTAATAATTTTGTTACTGTCGGAGTGGCGAATGGCCTAGTACCTCAGTGGTAACTAGCTGAGATCATTTGCAAGAGGTTACGAGTTCGAATTCTGTAATTGACGAAATAAGAAAACAACATGATACAAAGACAATTTTTTCTTCAAAAAAAGAAGAGAAATTTTTTCGAAAATATGAAAGCCAAACATTTTTTTTGTCTTATATAGAATTTGATTCAATGCATGCCGAAGTCTCTTCATCTCTTTCATCAAATTAGAAAGTGAGAGAGCAATGACATCAAATTAGAAAACGAGAGAGTCATGAGAGCAAGAAATTAAACGAACTATTTAGAAAAAAAAAAAAAATTGTTCTCTTGAAAAATCATGTCTAGCGTCGCTCTCATAATAAAGATAAAAAGGGCGATTATGGCGACAACGATGATTTTTATTAGCTCCAATCAGTGGCAGATTCAGATATCCACTTAAATTCGAAGATAACTAAGTTCGGACACTAACTTTGCGATCAAATTCAGACACAAATACACTAAAATATAATTAAAAACTCATTTGTCACTACAAAAATAAAAATACACTAAATTTTGCGTTTTTTTTAATCAAATCCGAATACTTGTCCTACGGTGAATCCGCAACTGGCTTCAACGTGTGAATCTTGACTTGAATATAATCATATATTGTTCAACTATGAGTTCTTGAAGGCTAGCACTCAACACTGCATAATTAATGAATATGGAAGTTAACGAAATACTTAAAAAAAATGGTATCTCTGCTTTTGTACACCTCAAAACGCAATAAAATACTTGTGCTGTTAGATAAATTAAAACGCATTAAATACTAATTTAAGCACTCCTGTTCCATTTGTCAAAATAGGAATAGAATCTAATCTCCAATCAATGTCGTAAATTCCTGTTCAAGCTTTCTATGCTGCTTTAGCATACACTTGGTTGTTTTGACTGTTAAAATTTAATTGTTTCAATTAATTAATCATATCCATTGCAGACTTGCAGTACGGGTTCTTATCCAAAAGAAAAACAAATAAAAGAAAAAAGGAAATAGAAAATAGAAAATAGAAAACGAAGGAAAAGGCAATTGTGTCATATGTAAGAGATGAGCCGTACATGCTTCAAACTTAGCAACAATTTGGACGATTCTGTTTGGATTGGGATAAAAATCATAAAATCAATAATAAAATTTAGAGCGAGTAAAATAAAACAATGATGGGTATTTTGGAAAATAGTGCATCCATGTTGGATTCTAGAGTTGTAATTAATGACTCTTAACAAATTTCACAAAGTCAAGTGCTTTCGTGAAGAAATTTGAAATTCAAGTTTCGTCGGAAATTATTTTAGAGAAAATTTGTTTTAAATTTATTTTCTGTTTTGTTTATAAATGTATGTTGTAAGTTCACGAATAATGAATAAAAAAATTACAAAAATTGAGTCGAATAAATGCCAAAGTTGGCCCAATGGATTGAGTTCAAACTTGAAGGGGTATGCATCATGGCCCATGAAACTATTTCAAGGCTAACGAGGAAGCAATGTGGGTTATCTTTAGATAAATTAATGGGCTTTATAACACATTTTATTCATCAAAAATTGCGTTCCATGAATAAGTTGAAGGGCCTCCTGCCCTCCTCATTCATTCACAACGCATTATTTTGATAATTTTGATAATTTTGACAATTATAAAATGTTATTTATAATTGAAAACATTGTTTATTAAACATCAAATGATGCCAACATTACATCAAACGGTTTCTTAACTAACAAAAGTTGTAATTTTTTTATCTCTCTAAAAAATAGCAAAAAATATAAAATTCAATCTCCAAGAAAATTTCAATATGTAGATCATGTTCAACAATTCGGATCGGTCGTTGAAATTTTCACATTGGAGATACAGTGTGGAGCATTAGGGGTTTGGTGCTTCATGAAGCACCCTAGCATATATATATATATATATATATATATATATATATATATATATGTGTGTGTGTGTGGAGGGATCTGTAGCCGCCATCAATTTCGTATCCGCTCACAACCACTCCATCAATTTAGTGTAAATCGTCGATCCGAACTGTTGAAAACATTCTCCATACTAATGTAGACATGGAAACCAAATTTTATATTTTTTGGATTTTTTTTTACTATTTTATCGGAAGGGTTGAAAATTTATTTATCTAACGATTTACAAACATCCATTTTTCAACCCTTCCGATAAAATAGTAAAACTTCCAACCGCTCGCAACCGCTCCATGGTAGCAAATGTAAATGACCGATCCAGACCGTTGAAAACATTCTCCATATTAATATAGAAACCAAATTTTACATTTTTTTATTTTTTTTACTATTTTATTGAATGGATTGAAAATTTATTTATCTTAACGATTTACAAACATCTATATTTCAACCCTTCCGATAAAATAGTAAAAAAAATTCAAAAAATATAAAATTTGGTCTCCAAGTCTATATTAGTATGGAGAATGTTTTCAACGATCCGGATCGATAATTTACACTTGGTATGATGGAGCAATTGCGAGCGGCTACGGAACCCTCCTATATATATATATAAGGAAGGCTAAAATAATATATATAGTACACCACCTTCCGTACTAATAAAATATATATTAACTAAAAAACCGGTGTTAAAAATCGAAGATCTAACGCCGGTTGGTAAAACCTTCACTACGTTGGTAGAATATCCGACATTAAAGTTTCTAAAGTTCGATATTAAAGTCATTTTTTGTAGTAGTGAAAAAGAAATAACTTTTCAAAGTTATATTATAAAAATTGTTGATCCAAAATAGTTACAACTAACAAGAGCAACAACCTATCATATCGTCAAAAAGTTTTGAACTCACGACCATCTAACAATTTGAAAACAACACCAAACAGCGAAAATATTTGTCATCAACCATCCACTAAATCTTTCAGCTAGTGGAACTAAACTAATCCAAAATAAGAGCTTGAAATCTATGAAACCGCTTTAGCAAGTCGATCTAGGGGAACTGTTCGTAATTAGACCTCTAAAATTACGAGTGGAATTGACCATACGGCCGAGCCAGAACTTTTGATGTTTGATTTTGTAATCTTCGTTTTGTAATGAAAGGAAGAGGTAGGTATTTTCCTACTTATTTAAAAAAAAAAATTGACGAGTGGATATGCCTTCTTTGACTACAAATTCATGACTTCCGCATTCAGGGTATTACTTTAGTATTACACGTGAATTGGAGATTGATCAGTTCTGATTCATCGCAACCGTTCATTAAACATGCCGGGTTTGAAATTGTTTGTCGTCGAAATCGAACGATTACGATCGTCGAGGTGATCAATTGACGGCGTGTAGCAAGTAATACACAGAATTTTCGCTCTAGATTCATGGCACGCTCGTCTACTTTTTAATTGAACAAAATATTAAATAAAATAATCATCGTAGAACCAAAGTAGAATGACTAGCTAGTAAAATGTGCAACCCATGTTTACTTATAAGTTAGAACCGATGAGACCATGATGAAAACAGAAAAATAAAGATCTGTCCCAGATTTAAGTGCCAATAAAATCAACTCAATTGATTAATCTGACAATACGAACAACAATTACCAGATGGTATGGGTTAAGTCATGAATGTAAAATCAAATGGTGCACTCGTGAGTTTTAAATCAATTGTTTTTACATAACACATATTTTAGAACAACTGTACTATTAAATTCGACAAGTTTCAATAAATCCCGCAGCTCTAACTCCATAATTTTCATTACTTTTTGCATCTTAAAAATCAAATTTTGATATTCCACTGGAGTCATCTAATTCCATGCTCGAATTTAATTATTTTTAAGATTTTTAATATATTATTTTGAGCAAAACACAATTGCATGTCAAAAGGCATGTTGAGATCAGGGAAGTAGCTTATATGAGATCTCACTATCTCAGCGTAAATTAATTGCCTGATCATACTCACAAGTAATATGCAAATGAAAGCAATTACTTGATTAGGAAAAACAAAAAGTTCCAAAAGGATTAGGATTAATAAGCAAGAAACAATTGCTCTTGTTTTGGTACTATCATTTGAGCTGTAATGGTGAAAACTGGTATTAATTACAATGTACCCCAGTGCCTAGAGTCACATGTATACCTAGCCAACATGGCTTTTGGTAATTGTTCTCAGCAATAATCTGTAAGCATACCATCCTTCATTGTGGGAAACTTTTTTCCTTGTAATGGAATAGTATATAATGTTATGATTTTATGTAATGCTTTTTTTTTAGACATTAAGGCACAAAATTTTGTTGCTATGAAGTTGCAAATTTAAAACCATAGCCCTTTGCATAGTTGGTGAAGATCTGTCAGGTGGTTTCAGTTGGAATATATTGAAAACAGGTCTCAAACCCTAATTGTATTACTCATCAAACTCATGACTATTTGTAAGCCACCCTAGAATACCAAATTTCTATGATATAGAGAATAAAAAACCAGGGCAAAGGAATTTGCATTTTCTTGGTATTATATGTTTGCATCCACGATGATCCAATTATCCAATGAAGTTGTTAGTATTCCTTCATTTTAGCTCTTAGCACCTTTCTTTCCTATCTTATATATGAAAATTGTTAGAATAATATAAAGGGCAAGGATCTACGACAAATCACGATTATTCTAAAAGCCATATTGTTGCTTAAATTTTAGACAAGTAACACTGACAGAGATTGGAATTAAACTCTACATTTACTCAATCCCGCATTTCTCTAAAATTGTACAAGTTTCTAGCCTACATGTTTATCTCAATAAAAAAAAAAGAAAAAAAGAGATGAACTTCTAAACTATGGATGGATTGAAATTGAGCTTTATGCAGGTCTTTGTTCTAAACATTTTAATATATCTATTAAGTTATCACCGACTTTAAATTGTTTAATGTAAGTGCTAAAAACTAGAGTAATTTAACTTTCATAATGCACAAAACATACACTCAGAATTCCATAAGCTCTCAAGTTTTAACATGAAAAATAATTTATATCACAAAAATATACAAAATTGTTGACTAAAATTGTTATAGGAACAACCATGTTATCCAGGTTTTGCAATTCATGACCAAACATTCGATTTGAAACAAACTCTTTTCAACAAATAGAACAAAAGACAATCCAAAATAAGAGCTCCAGTCAGTGTAAACTACTTTCAAGTTATAATTTCATATTGATAAAGAGGAATATGACCATAATTACCTGGCATTTATCCCTGTGAAGCTGCATATTCTGCAAATAAATTTAACAGTTAACAGGAAAACTTCAGAGAAGATTAAAGTGTGTATTTACTTGAACAATTTCAAATAAAGAAAACGTCCCTGAGCTATTGAATTGGAGAAGAGTCATCTATCTCAAGAAAAAGCAAGTTCACAGTTTTTTTTAGATATTGAAGTGTTGAGGTGGTGTTTTACATTTAAAACGACTACACAGTGCGAGTTCCAACTAAAATGGCCTGTTAAAACTTAAAACTTAAAACTTAAAACTGATGATACTGAAAAGGAGAGCAATTGTGTATAATAGAACTTGGTAAAATGATCAGCAAAAGGACTGCATGATTATTTGAAGATTCAGGGACTTAATCGATCAACTGAAAGAGTCTAGGGACCTAAAGTCAGCATTAGTTTGATAACAAAATGAGAGGGCATTTCTGATCTACTAGAAAATTTCAAAATTCAGGGGCATTGTAGCACAAAGTATAAGTCCGAGAGATCAAGCAGTTTACCAAATCTATGTTGGTCATCTCTCTTGCACTTGCTTAAGAGCATGCTTTTCTACGACCACGTCCACTGAGGTGGCGCCTCTTTTTGATGTCCCCACATCGCTTGTTTCTTCTTTTTCTTCAGGATCTATTTGCATAGCCTCTTCTTTGCTATTTTTGGTATTCTGTTCTTCATCAATGCCTTCGTATAACTCTGTGTTTTCGCTGGACCTGTCCACTTCCTCTTCTTCTTCATGCTTAACTGGAGATTTACCTTTGGACTCAAGCTTGGCAACTCGGTCTCTTAATTCTCTTAGCTTGGCTTTCTTTGAGTTTAGTACTGCCACAAACTAATAAGCAGAGCATTATGACCTTTCTTTTTCTCCAAAACCCAACATTATGTATTTTGTATTTTTGTTCAACACCAAAATTACGCCATTAGAACATGGTTTACATATTTCCTTAGTTGTTCAAGAATGTGCAATTGTATTTAAAGTTTTTAAACTGGGAAAAAAGGTTTTAGAAAGGATGTACCAGAGAGATTTGAGTGAAGGTATGGGAGGATTACCTTGGAATAGACGGCAGACTCAAACTCGGCTTTCTCACTCTTAAATCTTTCATTTTGTTCTAAGCATCTCTCTGCCTCTTGTTTCAATTTCTCAAATGCTTGGGTTTTCCTCACCACTTCGTCCTGTTTAGAATCCAATAGTGCAATTGAAATTTGGAAGAAAAAAAAACTGAGAACAAGTTTGCAAACTACTAGTTTTTTTTTTTTGAGTAATAGACAAGAGTATTTGCCCTTAAATATCTCAAAGTTGACATAAAATCCCCCAGTAGCATTGTGCTTTCACTGGACTTCTAACACCAGAAACTACTAGTTATGCCAGCCTAAAATTATAGTAGTTAAGAAAAGAAAATTTCTGAAATGAAAAGAAAACCCAAGCATGTATAATAGTAGGGAAACAGCCTCTTGCAGAAATGCAGGGAAAGGCTGCGTACAAAGACACCAAAGTGGTCCGACCCTTCTCCGGACCCCGCACAAGCAGGAGCTACGTGCACTGGGCTGCCCTTAACAAGTTTGCAAACCTTTTGAGAGCATGTATAATAGTTTAGGTCTGCGCACACAAAATAACTTAAAACACAAAATAACTTAAAACAGTGGTACAAATATAAGAAGAGAATCTTGTATTCCCTTAGAATGTCTACCTAATACATAGTGATAGAGGTATTCACAATCTCAAGTTTTTTGTAATAGAGATCATATGAAAATGTGACCAATATATGGCAAAGGGAAGGAGGAAGCAATACACTCAATCTTATATTTGCATCCAAGAGAAAATCCAATACTTCAGCCGTTGTTTTCTTCTTGTTTGGTGAAGGTTGCAATTTCCAGCGCCATTCCAGTTTTGTACCTTTTCTTTCAAATGTCCATGATAGCTACAAATATCAAATAACTAAAATAAGAAGAATAAAACATACAGTAAAAACCTCTATCTATTATAAATTCAGAATAAGATACTTCCTGGAGCTCTTTATTTAACAGTAGAGAGAAAGTTTGTTTAAACTATTATCCTATTAAATCTGAATCGTAAAATTAGCCTCCGTCATCCCCAATCAAGTTTTTACTGGTGCAACTATGCCTAAACCTCATCCAATTTTGCATTGACTCGCTACAGCTATACTCTTATAAAGTATTCCAATTGAGCACAAAACCTACTTGATCAAAAGCATTAAAATGATTATAATAGAAATAGTATCTAAACTAAAAATGTTCAAAAAGGAGGTGAAATTATTATAGAAAAACGGCAAACCCTTCTCTGGCCATTGCCAGCATCTTCAAAGGAGTAGTTCGATCCGGGCTGCTGTAGGCCAATATATCTCTCGACGAGGCTGAGGTACTCACTGACAGGTTGGTCCCACTGCTCAGCACGGAGTTTTACCTCTCCGTCCGACGCGTGGCAGAGCCAGGCGTCCTGTCCATCGGTCACTGCCAGGGAGAACCTCGTTGAATGCCACGTGGCCTTGACGAAGATCGTTCCCGTTTCTTCCTTCGGATCTCCTACGGCCAGCTCTAGCTTTGCGCAGCTGTGGCGCACCGCCATCGGAGAGAGAGAGGTAGATGGAGAGAGGTGGCGCTGACTAGGAAGGTGCTTTGGCAGCGTATATTTTACTTTCCGAACAGCTTAAAAATTGAATTGACGGAACTACCCTTTGCACAATTTTTTTTTCTGGCGATGTCTTCTTCTTGTGTTCGGACACTCCAAAGTAACCAAAACCCTCTGAACACTTCGTTCTCAACGAACTACCTTTTCCATCTATGAATTCTCTCCACTGCTCCATTTTTTATCCCTCTCTCCTCTCAACTTCTCCTTCCTCTTTGACGAAACTGCCTGCACTGACTGCTTGGATGGAGTAGAGTTTGAAAACACAGACCTCTGATCCGATCCGGTTGTGCTTGCGTGGAGATCGTGCCGACCGATGCTATTCGGTACTCTTCTCTCCTACTCCCAGTTTCTAAGGTCAGGTTTACGGAGGGTTTTAGCTCCGATCACATGTCTCTTTTTCTGTACTATTTTTATCTGATGATACCAGGAAGAAATCAGTAAGGAAAAAGTTTGAAATAACTAATGGAAACAGGAGAAGTTACCCAATTCTAGGAGGGAGACTTCATTTTGTCAAATTTGAGACTACCAAATTAAACGAATGCTTAGACTTCATCTCATCTAAGCAACTTCATCGTGGCAGTATGCCCATCAAATCTTCTTCTTCTTTTTTCTTATTTTATAATCATAAAACTTCTATTTAGCTTAATGAAATTTTCAGTTGGCCCTGCCCAATTAATTTTCTGAGTATAACTTTTTTGAGGTATCATTGCCTCTTATACTTTTCTTCTTTTGAAATTTGTTCCAATATGGATGGATTAAAACCTGTTTCTTCAGGCAATAAGAGAGGGTAGTAACAAAACTTTTTAATTCATTTTCTGTTTGAGATGTTAAAATTTTGTATATTAATAGATATTAGATTTAACTTTTGGTGTTCTCCCTTTTCAGGAAGAGACTCACCAATATGGCGAGGGACCCCTCAAAATGATAATATAGTAATTAAGGTACCCATATGCAATTAATTATCACCCTATAGTTTAACTTCACTGTTATAAATCAAGTTGCTAAACATTCTGCCAATTGAATAATTTTACAAAGAGTTCCAATAAGGAGGATGGTTTTGGAAAATTTCAGAGAGTAAGTGGTACAAACGTGGGTGGTGGCACCTACTGGAGATTGGATCGTTTATTAACCAAGTGCAACAGGTATATTTCAACTTGTTTGCTCGATAATTCTCCATTTATTTGATCTTTTAAAGTATAGTACAATCTAATCCTTGTTTATCTATTTTCCTTTGGCATAGTTTTGATGAGTTGTTAGAGCTGAGCCAAAAAGGAAACAACTGCCAGTTAGACAACAGTCATGATGCTGAACTCACTTCATATTTTGTTGCTGTTGCATAGATTGGTCTCTCAGCATTAACTATAGCATCGAGTTTTGGAAGAACAATTTCAGAAAATAAGGAATTGTCAGATTATAAGCTGGAGGATAAAGGCTCATCAATGCAGTTGGGATTGAACGAATCAAAGGTAAACAATTGGATTAGTATGATTAACAAACATGATTCAGAATCATAATTATTTCACCTAAAACCAAACTACAAAGTTCCTCGACATGAACTAATTGTTCTAAATATTTGAGTCAATCCAATCAAAAACACCATCATCTCCTATTGTTGAAGGAACTTCAAACTCAGGAGTAGCAATGTAATTGTTTTGATGTGCTTGGCTAGGATGAATGACTGCCCTTGAAGAGCTACATTGCCACCTAGCTTCGGCAACTTCAAATTGTGATGGATCTCTTCTAGTGGAACTTAATGCTCTCCTCTTCTTTGAAGTTTGACGCTGATTCTCGTGAGATGGAACTGTCGGCTCAAATAATACATCATTTTGGTTAATAAGCTCTTCAATTTTTGCTTCAGCCAATTGCTTTCTATCAATGGGCCACTTCAGGTACTCATTGTAGAATTTACCAAGTAAACTTTTCATCTTTTCATCAGGATCAGCAATTGAATTGGTATCCAAAGTATTAAACTCTCTTGTATCAAGTCTCCATTGTAGGTGTATTTGATCAAGAGATAGTGATCCAGTTTTCCAATTCCCCATTTGATGTGCACATGGCATACCCATTGTTGCCATAAACTGACTTGTGCAAACGGGATGTATGGTACCACTTTTGGCCTTCACATATTGTTTATGTAACTCTCTTAATGCAAAAAGTGAGATACGAAATATGAGATTCTTGAAAAAAGGAACATTGCAAGCATGAGGTACTTGAAGTTTTTCCCTAGCGAGTTGTGCTTTTATCTCATTAAATTCGTTCTCCACAGCTAAGCATATCTTTTTCTTGACAATTTGCAGATTGCCTACAAAAATTTGAAGAGGACAACATCATATGCATCAATATCGACTTATGTGATGACATTACTCAGGTAGACATTCTATATTAACATTATACCACCATCAGGTATGATGTACCCTACTAAGAAGAAACTGTTCAAATGTATATTTTCCTAAATATTTACCTATTGATACTTGTAGATATTTTTTGAGTTTAGCATGTGCTCCTTCGGCTCTTGATGATGCTCGATTGCCAAGATGCAGATGTTTATTTGTCCACGCGCTAACAAACTTCTCCTTTAATGGTAACCATGTTCCTTTTATGTATTTCAAAGCAACATTTAGTTCTCTGTATGTTGATTCAAATTCCCGCAAATTATCATGAAACTCATCTTTGGTCGACGAGTACACGACCTGTTCCCAACTAGACATGAACTTATCCCAATCCTCTTGAGTTTCAAAATTTTTTTTGCATTTCCCCAATATATTCTTATTTATATGCCATATGCAAATAATGTTTGTTACAGATGGAAAAACAATTGAAATAGCATTCATGAGAGCGAGTTCTCTATCTGTAATTATAACAGATGGTCGGTTCTCTTGTCCAAGAATGTTCTTAAAATTTTCTAGAGCCCAAACATAACTTTCAGTACTCTCCTTCTTTAGAAAAACAAAACCCGAGTAAAATGAGGTATTAAAACTTGTAATGCCAATTATGTCAAGCAACAACATCTTGTATTTGTTTGTCTTATAAGTGCAATCCATTATAAAAACATTTGAAAAGCTCTTGGTTAGCATGATCGATCGAGGATCAGCCAAGAACAAATGAGTAATATGACCTACTTCATCTCGCAAAGTGTTATAGATGAAACCTCCTTGTCCAAGCTCTTCAAATAATGCTTGAATCAGTGTTTTTCCACCTAAATTGCACTTATGAATTTTGGTCTTTGCATTGTAGATTGCTTTGGATATAGCTCGAGTGTTTGGATTCTCTTTGCGAAGAGATGAGAGAATCTGTCTAGGTGGAGCCCCTGTATTTGACAGATGCTCTACAACCTCCATTTCTTTTCTGGTCAAGTGACGAAGTGAGGGATGACCAGAAATGTCCACTGAAGCTTCATGATTATGAGAATTGTTTCTCATTTCAACAACCCACATATTATCTGTATGTTTTTTCCCACACAGCTGAAAAGGACAATTTATCAACCGACTACTTGTTTCCTTCTTTCTTTGATCTTCTGAAATTTTATGGGTATTTCGATACCGTCCACCTCTATCACATCTTAAAAACACATACTTCTCTGGTTTTGAACGCAAGATAGATAAGGCAAAGCCTTTGTTTGAGTAAAAAGCTCGAACATGGGCAAGCAGTTCAGCACGGGTTTGAAACCTCAAAGAAAGAAGATGATCTTCATTGTTAGGATCCATCTACATTTTAAAAAAAAATGACAAGGCTTAATAAAAATTTTTGTATTTATTTGAATTTTCTAGCAATCTGGGCTAAACATATTGCAAATGTAATATGCTATAGTGTAATCAATTTATGTACTACTCTGCTACTCTTTGATTGAGAAATCAAAATAAATATTATTTTGATCAAATAATGACACATAAAAATTGTTTGATTTCTTATGCAGAACAGCAGAAACAAGGTAAATATTACCTGAAGAATGCTTATAAACAATCTCTCGTGAAGCAAAGTTTGTTTTTTTATAAATCTGTCTTGTAGGTTGATGATGAGTGTTTTGTCTTGTGATGAATTGTTTTTTTAGAATTTTGATTATATCATTTTCTTCATAGTGACGGCTAATGATATGTGCAAACAAAGAAAGTAAATTTAGGTTATATTTTAAAGATTTAGCAGAGTATGGAGTGTTCCAACAAATTGGAAAGAAATCGTTGAAATCAGGCAATCTGTGAGGGCAAAGAAATTTTTGAGGGGTAATTTAGTCAATTAAAAAAATTAAGCTGTTCGGTAGTAAATTAACCGCTGCCCAAAGCAACTCCCCGCTGACTAGGAGGAGGTGTTTTCCGAATTTTGAACCCGGTCCTTATTGGGTCGGGTTATCGGTGTAGAAATTTAAACCGTATAAGCCCAATTTGACTGATGCTAGGTTAAATATATCATACATGTAAATTTAGGACATAGGCAAGGTGTGGCCTTTTTAAGGCCTGTTAAAACTTGAGAACTAGAAAGAAAGAGCAACGTAAAGAAACTCGGTTTTAATATTCTGCAAAACTATTCTTCAAACAATAAAGCAAAGCGATGGAATTCAACATTGTTTTCTGAGAATTGAAGTGAAATAATAAACTATCTTCTTGCTAAATTCACAAGTTGTTCTATACTGCAAATGTTATTTTGACTTGTAGAACAAAACAGTACGCGTTTCACAGACAAAAAGCAGACAGCAAAGCGGTTAATTTTGTGCTAGAGAATAGAGATTAGAACATATTCTGTTCTTTATCTAAACAAGAAGCCAATGAAATATGTATCTTATTCTTAGGTGTTTAAACTAACGGTTACTATTCTTGATAAATGATTATAGAATATGTACCTATTATTTTTGTTCAAAACAAATGGTATTGAAAGTCCATCATCAAGTTAAGAGTAACAAAAAAAAAATGACCGATCTTTAATAGTTCACTTTTCTGAAGAATTTACTGAAAAAGATCAATCAATTTCAATAGATTGTAACAAAATATCTACACATCCAACTAAAAGATAAGTTACACTTACACTAGTTATGAGTCTAAATGTTTGACAAAAATATTGAAGTATTTGTTTGTATTTTTCTTGTATTTCTTTCTTGTATATTCCTTACATGGTTTACTTTTCTTTTATAGCAACTCTATTATGTCGTTGGTACTGACAGCACAATCTATTTTAATACATTTCTCTACTTTAGTCCTTCTAGACCTAATTATTACAAATTATTTTCAACACTCCCCCTCAAGCTTGGAATATATATGTCAGTTATTTCTAGCTTGTTTGAAATATCTTTAAATATCTTCGGTATGAGTCTTTTTGTAAAGATGTCGACCAATTGGTCTTGACTCCTTATATAGGGTGTTTCGATTTCTTTAGCTTGCACCTTCTCTCGTATATAATGGCAGTCTACTTCAATATGCTTTGTTCGTTCATGAAACATAGCATTTGAAGCAATATGTCTTGCCACATTATTGTCACAGAACATTTTTATGGGATCCTTGATTGGAAAGTTCAATTCTCCAAGCAATTGTTTGATCCAAGTGAGCTCGCTTGCGGTGGATGCCATGGCTCGATACTCCGCTTCTGCGCTTGATCGTGCCACGACATTTTGCTTCTTGCTTTTTCATGTGACTATGTTTCCGCCTACAAATGTGCAATAGCCGGTCGTTGATTTTCTATCAAAGCTTCCGGTCCAATCTGCATCGGCATAGCCACACACTTCGTTAGACTTATTATTTTTCATCCATATACCCTTTCCGGGTGCACCTTTTAAATATTTCAAAATTCTATCAATTGCATCAAGGTGAGATTTTCTTGGTGCATGCATAAACTTGCTAACTTGTCCTACGACATACGATATATCAGGTCGTGTTACCGTTAGGTAGATTAGTTTTCCTACAAGTCTTTGGTATTGGGTAATATCATCTAATAGTTCACCTTCTTCGGAATTTAGTTTGCAATTACTATCAATGGGTGTACTTACCGGTTTGGTTCCTAATTTTCCAGTTTCTTTCAATAAATCCAAGGTGTACTTCCTTTGAGAAATAAATAGACCTTTGGTTGAGTGAGCTATTTCTATTCCTAGAAAATATTTCAATCTTCCAAGGTCTTTTATTTCAAACTTTTTTCTTAACAATTTTTTTATTTCATCAATTTTGGTATGGTCGGTTCCGGTAACAATTATATCATCCACATATACTAGTACTACAGTAGTGTTATCACTCTCGTGTTTCAAAAATAAAGAGGTATCGGATTGGCTTACTTTGAACCCGCAATTTATCAAGAATTGAGAAAGTTTGCCATATCATGCTCTTGGAGATTGTTTTAATCCATAAATTAATTTTTTTAACCTACAAACAAGGTTAGTATTGTTCTCCTTTTTATGACCCGGTGGTGGGGTCATATAGACTTCTTCCTCAAGAGTTCCTTGTAGGAAGGCATTTTTAACATCTAATTGGTATAAGTTCCAACCGTTATTGATTGCTATGGATAATAAAATTCGTATAGTATTCATTTTTGCTACGGGAGCAAAGGTCTCTTGGTAATCAATACCATATGTTTGGGTATATCCTTTGGAAACTAGCCTAGCCTTATATCTTTCAATGGTACCATTGCTATTATATTTTATCTTATAAACCCATTTATAACCAACGGGATTTTTTCCTTTGGGCAATTGAGTCATTGTCCAAGTATCATTTTTCTCAAGAGCATTCAACTCTTCTTTCATTGCTTTATTCCAAACGGAATATTTTTTTGCTTCCTCATAACCATTTGGTTCCTCAATTTTATCTATAGATGCAATAAAAGCCCTATGATACTTAGAGGTATTGTTATATGAGATGTAATCTTGGATAGGACATTGAACCTTGTAGGTTACGTAATCTTATAACCTTGTAGATGGTTTTTGTGGACGAGTTGATCTTCTTAATGAATTTTCTTCAATACGGTTTTCTTGCGCCTCCTCTTCTTCAAGATCTTCCAAATTATCATCTTCTTCGGTTTCAAGTTGGGGTGTGCTATTGTGCTCCCCCTCACTTGTGTCTTCTTCAATACCTACACTTCTTTGCTCTTCAATTCCGTTAGTAGACATGGGTATAGTAAAATCAATTGTAGGTGAGAAGTTATTATCGGCATTGTCTTTTTTATAGTAAGGTTCATCTTCAAGAAATGTACCGTCTCTAGAGATATACATTTTGTTTGTTGAGGGATCATAGCATTTGTACCCCTTTTTTTAAGACGAATATCCCAAAAAAATAGTTTTAATTGAAGTATGTTCTAATTTGTCTCTTTTTGGTTGATGCATATAACAGATGCATCCAAATACCTTAAGATGCCCTAAATTAGGTTTATTTTTATAAATGATCTCTACAGGACTTTTATTTTCTAATACAGGACTTGGCAATCTATTTATTAGATATGTAGCTGTGAGTATCGCATCAAACCAATATTGCTTTGGAATGTTACTTTGAAACATAAGGGCTCTTGTCATTTCTAACAAATGTCTATTTT
>CAXKVX010001447.1:0-40543 GCA_964058865.1 Eleocharis quinqueflora
CGTTGTGTTTTAGTGAATAGTTACAACACTTTAATGAAGTACTCCGAGATGAAACTCATCTCGTAGTAAGATATGATGTTTTGTAGAGTTTTCTAGAAATGATACCACTCACAAATGAAGTACCCTGATCAGAAACACTTCTCATTGTAGGATATGATGCTTTGTGTTTTTTTTTTAATGGTTATCATCCATAAATTAAGTACTCTGATAAGAATCACTTCTCGTGTTAGGATAAGATGCTTTGTAATCTTTTCTTCATTGGTTACCACTCATAAATGAAGTACTCTAATCAGAATCACTCGTAAATTAAGTACTCAGACATGGAGCACTTATTGTCGTACTCTATGCATATTCATTGTGTTTTAGTGAATGTTTACAAAGCATTAGTGAAGTACTCAGAGATGAAACACTTCTCATTGTAGGATATGATGATTTGCGTTTTTTTTTAATGGTTACCATCCTAAATGAAGTACTCTGATAAGAAACACTTCTCGTGTTAGGATAAGATTCTTTGTGATGTTTTCTTTATTGGTTACCACTCATAAATGAAGTACTCCAACATGAAGCACTTATTGTCGTACTCTATGCATATTCATTGTGTTTTAGTGCATGTTTACAACGCTTTAAAGAAGTACTCAGAGATGAAACACTTCTCATTGTAGGATATGATGGTTTGTGTTTTTTTTAATGGTTACCATCCTAAATGAAGTACTCTGATAAGAAACACTTCTGGTGTTAGGATAAGATGCTTTGTGATGTTTTCTTCATTGGTTACCACTCATAAATTAAGTACTCTGATCATAATCACTCGTAAATTAAGTACTCCAACATGAAGCACTTATTGTCGTACTCTATGCATATTCATTGTGTTTTAGTGAATGTTTACAAAGCTTTAATGAAGTACTCAGAGATGAAACACTTCTCATTTTAGGATATGATGGTTTGTGTTTTTTTTTAATGGTTACCATCCTAAATGAAGTACTCTGATAAGAAACACTTCTCGTGTTAGGATAAGATTCTTTGTGATGTTTTCTTCATTGGTTACCACTCATAAATGAAGTACTCTGATCAGAATCACTCGTAAATTAAGTACTCCAACATGAAGCACTTATTGTCGTACTCTATGCATATTCATTGTGTTTTAGTGAATGTTTACAACGCTTTAATGAAGTACTCAGAGATGAAACACTTCTCAATGTAGGATATGATGGTTTGTGTTTTTTTTTTAATGGTTACCATCCTAAATGAAGTACTCTGATAAGAAACACTTCTGGGGTTAGGATAAGATGCTTTGTGATGTTTTCTTTATTGGTTACCACTCATAAATGAAGTACTCCAACATGAAGCACTTATTGTCGTACTCTATGCATATTCATTGTGTTTTAGTGCATGTTTACAACGCTTTAAAGAAGTACTCAGAGATGAAACACTTCTCATTGTAGGATATGATGGTTTGTGTTTTTTTTAATGGTTACCATCCTAAATGAAGTACTCTGATAAGAAACACTTCTGGTGTTAGGATAAGATGCTTTGTGATGTTTTCTTCATTGGTTACCACTCATAAATGAAGTACTCTGATCATAATCACTCGTAAATTAAGTACTCCAACATGAAGCACTTATTGTCGTACTCTATGCATATTCATTGTGTTTTAGTGAATGTTTACAAAGCTTTAATGAAGTACTCAGAGATGAAACACTTCTCATTTTAGGATATGATGGTTTGTGTTTTTTTTTAATGGTTACCATCCTAAATGAAGTACTCTGATAAGAAACACTTCTCGTGTTAGGATAAGATTCTTTGTGATGTTTTATTCATTGGTTACCACTCATAAATGAAGTACTCTGATAATAATCACTCGTAAATTAAGTACTCCAACATGAAGCACTTATTGTCGTACTCTATGCATATTCATTGTGTTTTAGTGAATGTTTACAACGCTTTAATAAAGTACTCAGAGATGAAACACTTCTCAATGTAGGATATGATGGTTTGTTTTTTTTTTTAATGGTTACCATCCTAAATGAAGTACTCTGATAAGAAACACTTCTGGTGTTAGGATAAGATGCTTTGTGATGTTTTCTTCATTGGTTACCACTCATAAATGAAGTACTCTGATCAGAATCACTCGTAAATTAAGTACTCGGACACATAGCACTTAGAGTGGTACTCTATGCAGCTTCGATTTATTATAACGAATGATTACAACACTTAAATGACGTACTCTAATAAGAAACACTTCTCTTAGTAGGATAAGATGTTTTGTGGTGTTTTAGTGAATGCTTAGAACACTTAAATGAAGTACTCAGATAAGAAACACTTCTCGTAGTAGGATATGATGCTTTGTGGTGTTTTCTTTAATGGTTACCACCGACAACTGGAGTACTCGGATAAGAAACAATTATAGTAGTAGTATAATAGGCTTTGTGATGTTTTTCTAATGGTTACCACCAAAAAATGAAGTACTCTGATCAGAATCACTCATAAATTAAGTACTCAAACATTAAATACTTAGAGTGGTACTATATGCATATTCGTTGTGTTTTATTGAACTTTAACAACATTTTAATGAAATCTTCTGATCAGAAACACTTCTCATAGTAGGATATAATGCTTTGTGGGATTTTTTAATGGATACCACTCATAAATGAAGTACTCTGATAAGAAACACTTCTCGTGGTAAGAAAAGATGCGTTGTGATGTTTTCTTCAATTGTTACCACCCATAAATAAGGAACTCTGATCAGAATAACTCATAAATTAAGTACTCGGACACGTAGCACTTGGAGTGATACTCTATGCATATCCGTTGTGTTTTAGTGAATAGTTACAACACTTTAATGAAGTACTCCGAGATGAAACTCATCTCGTAGTAAGATATGATGTTTTGTAGAGTTTTCTAGAAATGATACCACTCACAAATGAAGTACCCTGATCAGAAACACTTCTCATTGTAGGATATGATGCTTTGTGTTTTTTTTTTTAATGGTTATCATCCATAAATTAAGTACTCTGATAAGAATCACTTCTCGTGTTAGGATAAGATGCTTTGTA
Organism: Eleocharis quinqueflora; assembly: GCA_964058865.1. NCBI lineage: Eukaryota > Viridiplantae > Streptophyta > Magnoliopsida > Poales > Cyperaceae > Eleocharis > Eleocharis quinqueflora. Next base: position 3,054 of record CAXKVX010001447.1, read on the forward strand.
ATCTTTTCTTCATTGGTTACCACTCATAAATGAAGTACTCTAATCAGAATCACTCGTAAATTAAGTACTCAGACATGGAGCACTTATTGTCGTACTCTATGCATATTCATTGTGTTTTAGTGAATGTTTACAAAGCATTAGTGAAGTACTCAGAGATGAAACACTTCTCATTGTAGGATATGATGATTTGCGTTTTTTTTTAATGGTTACCATCCTAAATGAAGTACTCTGATAAGAAACACTTCTCGTGTTAGGATAAGATTCTTTGTGATGTTTTCTTTATTGGTTACCACTCATAAATGAAGTACTCCAACATGAAGCACTTATTGTCGTACTCTATGCATATTCATTGTGTTTTAGTGCATGTTTACAACGCTTTAAAGAAGTACTCAGAGATGAAACACTTCTCATTGTAGGATATGATGGTTTGTGTTTTTTTTTAATGGTTACCATCCTAAATGAAGTACTCTGATAAGAAACACTTCTCGTGTTAGGATAAGATTCTTTGTGATGTTTTCTTCATTGGTTACCACTCATAAATGAAGTACTCTGATCAGAATCACTCGTAAATTAAGTACTCCAACATGAAGCACTTATTGTCGTACTCTATGCATATTCATTGTGTTTTAGTGAATGTTTACAACGCTTTAATGAAGTACTCAGAGATGAAACACTTCTCAATGTAGGATATGATGCTTTGTGTTTTTTTTTTAATGGTTACCATCCTAAATGAAGTACTCTGATAAGAAACACTTCTGGGGTTAGGATAAGATTCTTTGTGATGTTTTCTTTATTGGTTACCACTCATAAATGAAGTACTCCAACATGAAGCACTTATTGTCGTACTCTATGCATATTCATTGTGTTTTAGTGCATGTTTACAACGCTTTAAAGAAGTACTCAGAGATGAAACACTTCTCATTGTAGGATATGATGGTTTGTGTTTTTTTTAATGAAGTACTCTGATAAGAAACACTTCTGGTGTTAGGATAAGATGCTTTGTGATGTTTTCTTCATTGGTTACCACTCATAAATGAAGTACTCTGATCATAATCACTCGTAAATTAAGTACTCCAACATGAAGCACTTATTGTCGTACTCTATGCATATTCATTGTGTTTTAGTGAATGTTTACAAAGCTTTAATGAAGTACTCAGAGATGAAACACTTCTCATTTTAGGATATGATGGTTTGTGTTTTTTTTTAATGGTTACCATCCTAAATGAAGTACTCTGATAAGAAACACTTCTCGTGTTAGGATAAGATTCTTTGTGATGTTTTATTCATTGGTTACCACTCATAAATGAAGTACTCTGATCATAATCACTCGTAAATTAAGTACTCCAACATGAAGCACTTATTGTCGTACTCTATGCATATTCATTGTGTTTTAGTGAATGTTTACAACGCTTTAATAAAGTACTCAGAGATGAAACACTTCTCAATGTAGGATATGATGGTTTGTTTTTTTTTTAATGGTTACCATCCTAAATGAAGTACTCTGATAAGAAACACTTCTGGTGTTAGGATAAGATGCTTTGTGATGTTTTCTTCATTGGTTACCACTCATAAATGAAGTACTCTGATCAGAATCACTCGTAAATTAAGTACTCCAACATGAAGCACTTATTGTCGTACTCTATGCATATTCATTGTGTTTTAGTGAATGTTTACAAAGCTTTAATGAAGTACTCAGAGATGAAACACTTCTCATTTTAGGATATGATGGTTTGTGTTTTTTTTTAATGGTTACCATCCTAAATGAAGTACTCTGATAAGAAACACTTCTCGTGTTAGGATAAGATTCTTTGTGATGTTTTATTCATTGGTTACCACTCATAAATGAAGTACTCTGATCATAATCACTCGTAAATTAAGTACTCCAACATGAAGCACTTATTGTCGTACTCTATGCATATTCATTGTGTTTTAGTGAATGTTTACAACGCTTTAATAAAGTACTCAGAGATGAAACACTTCTCAATGTAGGATATGATGGTTTGTTTTTTTTTTAATGGTTACCATCCTAAATGAAGTACTCTGATAAGAAACACTTCTGGTGTTAGGATAAGATGCTTTGTGATGTTTTCTTCATTGGTTACCACTCATAAATGAAGTACTCTGATCAGAATCACTCGTAAATTAAGTACTCGGACACATAGCACTTAGAGTGGTACTCTATGCAGCTTCGATTTATTATAACGAATGATTACAACACTTAAATGACGTACTCTAATAAGAAACACTTCTCTTAGTAGGATAAGATGTTTTGTGGTGTTTTAGTGAATGCTTAGAACACTTAAATGAAGTACTCAGATAAGAAACACTTCTCGTAGTAGGATATGATGCTTTGTGGTGTTTTCTTTAATGGTTACCACCGACAACTGGAGTACTCGGATAAGAAACAATTATAGTAGTAGTATAACAGGCTTTGTGATGTTTTTCTAATGGTTACCACCAAAAAATGAAGTACTCTGATCAGAATCACTCATAAATTAAGTACTCAAACATTAAATACTTAGAGTGGTACTATATGCATATTCGTTGTGTTTTATTGAACTTTAACAACATTTTAATGAAATCTTCTGATCAGAAACACTTCTCATAGTAGGATATAATGCTTTGTGGGATTTTTTAATGGATACCACTCATAAATGAAGTACTCTGATAAGAAACACTTCTCGTGGTAAGAAAAGATGCGTTGTGATGTTTTCTTCAATTGTTACCACCCATAAATAAGGAACTCTGATCAGAATAACTCATAAATTAAGTACTCGGACACGTAGCACTTGGAGTGATAATCTATGCATATTCGTTGTGTTTTAGTGAATAGTTACAACACTTTAATGAAGTACTCCGAGATGAAACTCATCTCGTAGTAAGATATGATGTTTTGTAGAGTTTTCTAGAAATGATACCACTCACAAATGAAGTACCCTGATCAGAAACACTTCTCATTGTAGGATATGATGCTTTGTGTTTTTTTTTTAATGGTTATCATCCATAAATTAAGTACTCTGATAAGAATCACTTCTCGTGTTAGGATAAGATGCTTTGTAATCTTTTCTTCATTGGTTACCACTCATAAATGAAGTACTCTAATCAGAATCACTCGTAAATTAAGTACTCAGACATGGAGCACTTATTGTCGTACTCTATGCATATTCATTGTGTTTTAGTGAATGTTTACAAAGCATTAGTGAAGTACTCAGAGATGAAACACTTCTCATTGTAGGATATGATGATTTGCGTTTTTTTTTAATGGTTACCATCCTAAATGAAGTACTCTGATAAGAAACACTTCTCGTGTTAGGATAAGATTCTTTGTGATGTTTTCTTTATTGGTTACCACTCATAAATGAAGTACTCCAACATGAAGCACTTATTGTCGTACTCTATGCATATTCATTGTGTTTTAGTGCATGTTTACAACGCTTTAAAGAAGTACTCAGAGATGAAACACTTCTCATTGTAGGATATGATGGTTTGTGTTTTTTTTAATGGTTACCATCCTAAATGAAGTACTCTGATAAGAAACACTTCTGGTGTTAGGATAAGATGCTTTGTGATGTTTTCTTCATTGGTTACCACTCATAAATTAAGTACTCTGATCATAATCACTCGTAAATTAAGTACTCCAACATGAAGCACTTATTGTCGTACTCTATGCATATTCATTGTGTTTTAGTGAATGTTTACAAAGCTTTAATGAAGTACTCAGAGATGAAACACTTCTCATTTTAGGATATGATGGTTTGTGTTTTTTTTTAATGGTTACCATCCTAAATGAAGTACTCTGATAAGAAACACTTCTCGTGTTAGGATAAGATTCTTTGTGATGTTTTCTTCATTGGTTACCACTCATAAATGAAGTACTCTGATCAGAATCACTCGTAAATTAAGTACTCCAACATGAAGCACTTATTGTCGTACTCTATGCATATTCATTGTGTTTTAGTGAATGTTTACAACGCTTTAATGAAGTACTCAGAGATGAAACACTTCTCAATGTAGGATATGATGGTTTGTGTTTTTTTTTTAATGGTTACCATCCTAAATGAAGTACTCTGATAAGAAACACTTCTGGGGTTAGGATAAGATGCTTTGTGATGTTTTCTTTATTGGTTACCACTCATAAATGAAGTACTCCAACATGAAGCACTTATTGTCGTACTCTATGCATATTCATTGTGTTTTAGTGCATGTTTACAACGCTTTAAAGAAGTACTCAGAGATGAAACACTTCTCATTGTAGGATATGATGGTTTGTGTTTTTTTTAATGGTTACCATCCTAAATGAAGTACTCTGATAAGAAACACTTCTGGTGTTAGGATAAGATGCTTTGTGATGTTTTCTTCATTGGTTACCACTCATAAATGAAGTACTCTGATCATAATCACTCGTAAATTAAGTACTCCAACATGAAGCACTTATTGTCGTACTCTATGCATATTCATTGTGTTTTAGTGAATGTTTACAAAGCTTTAATGAAGTACTCAGAGATGAAACACTTCTCATTTTAGGATATGATGGTTTGTGTTTTTTTTTAATGGTTACCATCCTAAATGAAGTACTCTGATAAGAAACACTTCTCGTGTTAGGATAAGATTCTTTGTGATGTTTTATTCATTGGTTACCACTCATAAATGAAGTACTCTGATAATAATCACTCGTAAATTAAGTACTCCAACATGAAGCACTTATTGTCGTACTCTATGCATATTCATTGTGTTTTAGTGAATGTTTACAACGCTTTAATAAAGTACTCAGAGATGAAACACTTCTCAATGTAGGATATGATGGTTTGTTTTTTTTTTTAATGGTTACCATCCTAAATGAAGTACTCTGATAAGAAACACTTCTGGTGTTAGGATAAGATGCTTTGTGATGTTTTCTTCATTGGTTACCACTCATAAATGAAGTACTCTGATCAGAATCACTCGTAAATTAAGTACTCGGACACATAGCACTTAGAGTGGTACTCTATGCAGCTTCGATTTATTATAACGAATGATTACAACACTTAAATGACGTACTCTAATAAGAAACACTTCTCTTAGTAGGATAAGATGTTTTGTGGTGTTTTAGTGAATGCTTAGAACACTTAAATGAAGTACTCAGATAAGAAACACTTCTCGTAGTAGGATATGATGCTTTGTGGTGTTTTCTTTAATGGTTACCACCGACAACTGGAGTACTCGGATAAGAAACAATTATAGTAGTAGTATAATAGGCTTTGTGATGTTTTTCTAATGGTTACCACCAAAAAATGAAGTACTCTGATCAGAATCACTCATAAATTAAGTACTCAAACATTAAATACTTAGAGTGGTACTATATGCATATTCGTTGTGTTTTATTGAACTTTAACAACATTTTAATGAAATCTTCTGATCAGAAACACTTCTCATAGTAGGATATAATGCTTTGTGGGATTTTTTAATGGATACCACTCATAAATGAAGTACTCTGATAAGAAACACTTCTCGTGGTAAGAAAAGATGCGTTGTGATGTTTTCTTCAATTGTTACCACCCATAAATAAGGAACTCTGATCAGAATAACTCATAAATTAAGTACTCGGACACGTAGCACTTGGAGTGATACTCTATGCATATCCGTTGTGTTTTAGTGAATAGTTACAACACTTTAATGAAGTACTCCGAGATGAAACTCATCTCGTAGTAAGATATGATGTTTTGTAGAGTTTTCTAGAAATGATACCACTCACAAATGAAGTACCCTGATCAGAAACACTTCTCATTGTAGGATATGATGCTTTGTGTTTTTTTTTTTAATGGTTATCATCCATAAATTAAGTACTCTGATAAGAATCACTTCTCGTGTTAGGATAAGATGCTTTGTAATCTTTTCTTCATTGGTTACCACTCATAAATGAAGTACTCTAATCAGAATCACTCGTAAATTAAGTACTCAGACATGGAGCACTTATTGTCGTACTCTATGCATATTCATTGTGTTTTAGTGAATGTTTACAAAGCATTAGTGAAGTACTCAGAGATGAAACACTTCTCATTGTAGGATATGATGATTTGCGTTTTTTTTTAATGGTTACCATCCTAAATGAAGTACTCTGATAAGAAACACTTCTCGTGTTAGGATAAGATTCTTTGTGATGTTTTCTTTATTGGTTACCACTCATAAATGAAGTACTCCAACATGAAGCACTTATTGTCGTACTCTATGCATATTCATTGTGTTTTAGTGCATGTTTACAACGCTTTAAAGAAGTACTCAGAGATGAAACACTTCTCATTGTAGGATATGATGGTTTGTGTTTTTTTTTAATGGTTACCATCCTAAATGAAGTACTCTGATAAGAAACACTTCTCGTGTTAGGATAAGATTCTTTGTGATGTTTTCTTCATTGGTTACCACTCATAAATGAAGTACTCTGATCAGAATCACTCGTAAATTAAGTACTCCAACATGAAGCACTTATTGTCGTACTCTATGCATATTCATTGTGTTTTAGTGAATGTTTACAACGCTTTAATGAAGTACTCAGAGATGAAACACTTCTCAATGTAGGATATGATGCTTTGTGTTTTTTTTTTAATGGTTACCATCCTAAATGAAGTACTCTGATAAGAAACACTTCTGGGGTTAGGATAAGATTCTTTGTGATGTTTTCTTTATTGGTTACCACTCATAAATGAAGTACTCCAACATGAAGCACTTATTGTCGTACTCTATGCATATTCATTGTGTTTTAGTGCATGTTTACAACGCTTTAAAGAAGTACTCAGAGATGAAACACTTCTCATTGTAGGATATGATGGTTTGTGTTTTTTTTAATGAAGTACTCTGATAAGAAACACTTCTGGTGTTAGGATAAGATGCTTTGTGATGTTTTCTTCATTGGTTACCACTCATAAATGAAGTACTCTGATCATAATCACTCGTAAATTAAGTACTCCAACATGAAGCACTTATTGTCGTACTCTATGCATATTCATTGTGTTTTAGTGAATGTTTACAAAGCTTTAATGAAGTACTCAGAGATGAAACACTTCTCATTTTAGGATATGATGGTTTGTGTTTTTTTTTAATGGTTACCATCCTAAATGAAGTACTCTGATAAGAAACACTTCTCGTGTTAGGATAAGATTCTTTGTGATGTTTTATTCATTGGTTACCACTCATAAATGAAGTACTCTGATCATAATCACTCGTAAATTAAGTACTCCAACATGAAGCACTTATTGTCGTACTCTATGCATATTCATTGTGTTTTAGTGAATGTTTACAACGCTTTAATAAAGTACTCAGAGATGAAACACTTCTCAATGTAGGATATGATGGTTTGTTTTTTTTTTAATGGTTACCATCCTAAATGAAGTACTCTGATAAGAAACACTTCTGGTGTTAGGATAAGATGCTTTGTGATGTTTTCTTCATTGGTTACCACTCATAAATGAAGTACTCTGATCAGAATCACTCGTAAATTTAGTACTCGGACACATAGCACTTAGAGTGGTACTCTATGCAGCTTCGATTTATTATAACGAATTATTACAACACTTAAATGACGTACTCTAATAAGAAACACTTCTCTTAGTAGGATAAGATGTTTTGTGGTGTTTTAGTGAATGCTTAGAACACTTAAATGAAGTACTCAGATAAGAAACACTTCTCGTAGTAGGATATGATGCTTTGTGGTGTTTTCTTTAATGGTTACCACCGACAACTGGAGTACTCGGATAAGAAACAATTATAGTAGTAGTATAACAGGCTTGGTGATGTTTTTCTAATGGTTACCACCAAAAAATGAAGTACTCTGATCAGAATCACTCATAAATTAAGTACTCAAACATTAAATACTTAGAGTGGTACTATATGCATATTCGTTGTGTTTTATTGAACTTTAACAACATTTTAATGAAATCTTCTGATCAGAAACACTTCTCATAGTAGGATATAATGCTTTGTGGGATTTTTTAATGGATACCACTCATAAATGAAGTACTCTGATAAGAAACACTTCTCGTGGTAAGAAAAGATGCGTTGTGATGTTTTCTTCAATTATTACCACCCATAAATAAGGAACTCTGATCAGAATAACTCATAAATTAAGTACTCGGACACGTAGCACTTGGAGTGATACTCTATGCATATTCGTTGTGTTTTAGTGAATAGTTACAACACTTTAATGAAGTACTCCGAGATGAAACTCATCTCGTAGTAAGATATGATGTTTTGTAGAGTTTTCTAGAAATGATACCACTCACAAATGAAGTACCCTGATCAGAAACACTTCTCATTGTAGGATATGATGCTTTGTGTTTTTTTTTTTAATGGTTATCATCCATAAATTAAGTACTCCGATAAGAATCACTTCTCGTGTTAGGATAAGATGCTTTGTAATCTTTTCTTCATTGGTTACCACTCATAAATGAAGTACTCTAATCAGAATCACTCGTAAATTAAGTACTCAGACATGGAGCACTTATTGTCGTACTCTATGCATATTCATTGTGTTTTAGTGAATGTTTACAAAGCATTAGTGAAGTACTCAGAGATGAAACACTTCTCATTGTAGGATATGATGATTTGCGTTTTTTTTTAATGGTTACCATCCTAAATGAAGTACTCTGATAAGAAACACTTCTCGTGTTAGGATAAGATTCTTTGTGATGTTTTCTTTATTGGTTACCACTCATAAATGAAGTACTCCAACATGAAGCACTTATTGTCGTACTCTATGCATATTCATTGTGTTTTAGTGCATGTTTACAACGCTTTAAAGAAGTACTCAGAGATGATACACTTCTCATTGTAGGATATGATGGTTTGTGTTTTTTTTAATGGTTACCATCCTAAATGAAGTACTCTGATAAGAAACACTTCTGGTGTTAGGATAAGATGCTTTGTGATGTTTTCTTCATTGGTTACCACTCATAAATGAAGTACTCTGATCATAATCACTCGTAAATTAAGTACTCCAACATGAAGCACTTATTGTCGTACTCTATGCATATTCATTGTGTTTTAGTGCATGTTTACAACGCTTTAAAGAAGTACTCAGAGATGAAACACTTCTCATTGTAGGATATGATGGTTTGTGTTTTTTTTAATGAAGTACTCTGATAAGAAACACTTCTGGTGTTAGGATAAGATGCTTTGTGATGTTTTCTTCATTGGTTACCACTCATAAATGAAGTACTCTGATCAGAATCACTCGTAAATTAAGTACTCCAACATGAAGCACTTATTGTCGTACTCTATGCATATTCATTGTGTTTTAGTGAATGTTTACAACGCTTTAATGAAGTACTCAGAGTTGAAACACTTCTCAATGTAAGATATGATGGTTTGTGTTTTTTTTTTAATGGTTACCATCCTAAATGAAGTACTCTGATAAGAAACACTTCTGGTGTTAGGATAAGATGCTTTGTGATGTTTTCTTCATTGGTTACCACTCATAAATGAAGTACTCTGATCAGAATCACTCGTAAATTAAGTACTCGGACACATAGCACTTAGAGTGGTACTCTATGCAGCTTCGATTTATTATAACGAATGATTACAACACTTAAATGACGTACTCTAATAAGAAACACTTCTCTTAGTAGGATAAGATGTTTTGTGGTGTTTTAGTGAATGCTTAGAACACTTAAATGAAGTACTCAGATAAGAAACACTTCTCGTAGTAGGATATGATGCTTTGTGGTGTTTTCTTTAATGGTTACCACCGACAAATGGAGTACTCGGATAAGAAACAATTATAGTAGTAGTATAACAGGCTTTGTGATGTTTTTCTAATGGTTACCACCCAAAAATGAAGTACTCTGATCAGAATCACTCATAAATTAAGTACTCAAACATTAAATACTTAGAGTGGTACTATATACATATTTGTTGTGTTTTATTGAACTTTAACAACACTTTAATGAAATACTCTGATCAGAAACACTTCTCATAGTAGGCTATAATGCTTTGTGGGATTTTTTAATGGATACCACTCATAAATGAAGTACTCTGATAAGAAACACTTCTCGTGGTAAGATAAGATGCGTTGTGATGTTTTCTTCAATTGTTACCACCCATAAATAAGGAACTCGGATCAGAATAACTCATAAATTAAGTACTCGGACACATAGCACTTGGAGTGATACTCTATGCATATTCGTTGTGTTTTAGTGAATAGTTACAACACTTTAATGAAGTACTCCGAGATGAAACTCTTCTCGTTGTAAGATATGATGCTTTGTAGAGTTTTCTAGAGATGATACCACTCACAAATGAAGTACCCTGATCAGAAACACTTCTCATTGTAGGATATGATGCTTTGTGTTTTTTTTTAATGGTTACCATCCTAAATGAAGTACTCTGATAAGAAACACTTCTCGTGTTAGGATAAGATTCTTTGTGATGTTTTCTTCATTGGTTACCACTCATAAATGAAGTACTCTGATCAGAATCACTCGTAAATTAAGTACTCCAACATGAAGCACTTATTGTCATACTCTATGCATATTCATTGTGTTTTAGTGAATGTTTACAACGCTTTAATGAAGTACTCAGAGATGAAACACTTCTCAATGTTGGATATGATGGTTTGTGTTTTTTTTAATTGTTACCATCCTAAATGAAGTACTCTGATAAGAAACACTTCTGGGGTTAGGATAAGATGCTTTGTGATGTTTTCTTCACTGGTTACCACTCATAAATGAAGTACTCTGATCAGAATCACTCGTAAATTAAGTACTCCAACATGAAGCACTTATTGTCGTACTCTATGCATATTCATTGTGTTTTAGTGAATGTTTACAAAGCTTTAATTAAGTACTCAGAGATGAAACACTTCTCATTTTAGGATATGATGGTTTGTGTTTTTTTTTATTGGTTACCATCGTAAATGAAGTACTCTGATAAGAAACACTTCTCGTGTTAGGATAAGATGCTTTGTAATGTTTTCTTCATTGGTTACCACTCATAAATGAAGTACTCTGATCAGAATCACTCGTAAATTAAGTACTCAGACATGGAGCACTTATTGACGTACTCTATGCATATTCATTGTGTTTTAGTGAATGTTTACAAAGCATTAATGAAGTACTCAGAGATGAAACACTTCTCATTGTAGGATATGATGGTTTGCGTTTTTTTTTAATGGTTACCATCCTAAATGAAGTACTCTGATAAGAAACACTTCTGGTGTTAGGATAAGATTCTTTGTGATGTTTTCTTCATTGGTTACCACTCATAAATGAAGTACTCTGATCAGAATCACTCGTAAATTAAGTACTCCAACATGAAGCACTTATTGTCGTACTCTATGCATATTCATTGTGTTTTAGTGCATGTTTACAACGCTTTAATGAAGTACTCAGAGATGAAACACTTCTCATTGTAGGATATGATGGTTTGTGTTTTTTTTAGTGGTTACCATCCTAAATGAAGTACTCTGATAAGAAACACTTCTGGTGTTAGGATAAGATGCTTTGTGATGTTTTCTTCATTGGTTACCACTCATAAATGAAGTACTCTGATCATAATCCCTCGTAAATTAAGTACTCCAACATGAAGCACTTATTGTCGTACTTTATGCATATTCATTGTGTTTTAGTGAATGTTTACAAAGCTTTAATGAAGTACTCAGAGATGAAACACTTCTCATTGTAGGATATGATGCTTTGTGTTTTTTTTTAATGGTTACCAACCTAAATGAAGTACTCTGATAAGAAACACTTCTCGTGTTAGGATAAGATTCTTTGTGATGTTTTCTTCATTGGTTACCACTCATAAATGAAGTACTCTGATCAGAATCACTCGTAAATTAAGTACTCCAACATGAAGCACTTATTGTCGTACTCTATGCATATTCATTGTGTTTTAGTGAATGTTTACAAAGCTTTAGTGAAGTACTCAGAGATGAAACACTTCTCATTTTAGGATATGATGGTTTGTGTTTTTTTTTAATGGTTACCATCCTAAATGAAGTACTCTGATAAGAAACACTTCTGGTGTTAGGATAAGATTCTTTGTGATGTTTTCTTCATTGGTTACCACTCATAAATGAAGTACTCTGATCAGAATCACTCGTAAATTAAGTACTCCAACATGAAGCACTTATTGTCGTACTCTATGCATATTCATTGTGTTTTAGTGAATGTTTACAACGCTTTAATGAAGTACTCAGAGATGAAACACTTCTCATTGTAGGATATGATGGTTTGTGTTTTTTTTTAATGGTTACCATCCTAAATGAAGTACTCTGATAAGAAACACTTCTGGTGTTAGGATAAGATGCTTTGTGATGTTTTCTTCTTTGGTTACCACTCATAAATGAAGTACTCTGATCATAATCACTCGTAAATTAAGTACTCGGACACATAGCACTTAGAGTGGTACTCTATGCAGCTTCGTTTTATTATAATGAATGATTACAACACTTAAATGACGTACTCTAATAAGAAACACTTCTCTTAGTAGGATAAGATGTTTTGTGGTGTTTTAGTGAATGCTTAGAACACTTAAATGAAGTACTCAGATAAGAAACACTTCTCGTAGTAGGATATGATGCTTTGTGGTGTTTTTTTTAATGGTTACCAACGACAAATGGAGTACTCGGATGAGAAACACTTCTAGTAGTAGGATAACAGGCTTTGTGATGTTTTTCTAGTGGTTACAACCCATTAATGAAGTACACTAATCATAATTACTCATAAATTAAGTACTCAGACATGAAGCACTTAGAGTGGTACTCTATGTATATTCGTTGTGTTTTAGTGAATGGTTACAACACTTTAATGAATTACTAAGAGAAGAAACTCTTCTCGTAGTAAGATATGATGCTTTGTGGAGTTTTTAAAAGGTTACCACTCCCGAATGACGTACTCTTATCAGAAAATATTTTCATAGTAGGATATGATGCTTGGTAGTTTTTTTTTTATTGGTTGCCTCCCACAAATGGAGTACTCGGATAAGAAACACTTCTAGTAGTAGTATAACATGTTTTGTGATGTTTTTCTAATGGTTACCACCCATAAATGAAGTACTCTGATCAGAATCACGCATGAATTAAGTATTCAGACATTAAATACTTAGATTGGTACAATATGCATATTCGTTGTGTTTTATTGACCTTTTACAACACTTTAATGAAATACTCTGATCTGAAACACTTCTCATAGTAGGATATGATGCTTTGTGGTTTTTTTAATGGATACCACTCATAAATGAAGTACTCTGATAAGAAACACTTCTCGTGGTAAGATAAGATGCTTTGTGATGTTTTCTTCAATTGTTACCACCCATAAATAAGGTACTCTGATCAGAATAACTCAAAAATTAAGTACTCGGACACGTAGCACTTGGAGTGATAATCTATGCATATTCGTTGTGTTTTAGTGAATAGTTACAACACTTTAATGAAGTACTCCGAGATGAAACTCATCTCGTAGTAAGATATGATGTTTTGTAGAGTTTTCTAGAAATGATACCACTCACAAATGAAGTACCCTGATCAGAAACACTTCTCATTGTAGGATATGATCAATGAAAAAAAAGACTAATGTATTGTATGTATAATTACAACATTAGAAAATATAATTATGTTTTCTTATAAAAGGAAACATAATTACGTTTGATTTTCATAATCGTTTGATTTTTCATATTTGAGCTTAATAATGATTGCCTTCCATTATTGCTTCAATTGTGGTGATCAGACGATTTCATGTCCTTTGCACGAAAGGCTACAAATTTATATCTTTTTAATAAGTAGGATTTACAATTTGGAGATTACAAATTTGTTGAATACAATTTTGAAGTGTATGCTACTAAGTTCTCTATTTTAGTAGTACTAGTTCATTTTGAGTTCGTCACAGAAAATCAAATCCCACAATTGGTCAGGAATCAGGATGAACAATCGAGAAAGTTCTCTATTTGTTACAGACTTGTGAGATGGAGTAACCTAATTAGGGAACCGGATCTCCTGCTCGTAAATCTTTGCTTGTTTCTCTGCTTGTTTCGATCTGGACCGTTCAAAACTCATCTAACGGTCAAAGCATCTGTTTCTTGAATCAAATCATAACCGTCCGTGACGATCGAACGGTCGGATCAAAGACAAGCAGGAAAGCAAGCAGGGATTTACGAGCAGCAGATTCGGACCCCCTAATTAGTTGGTTAAGAAAGGAAATATCAACTTCTGAAAAAAAAATGGGAACGGTAAGAAGAACGTACCATCAATGGCACACTTGTGCAACTTGGCTAATTCTTTGTGGTATGGTTATGTTATCGGCATCTATAAAATAGCTTAAAAGAATCGGCCAGACTTGCAACTTGCACATACTTTTAGGTCAAATTTCCATGTCACACTTTGCACTTTCTCATATGTGATATATCAGTGATACATAGATGTGGCAGAATCGACCTGATTCGAGAAACTCGTCCGACTCAATTAATCTAGCTCGATATATTGATAAAGTCAACTAATTCAAATTTGATTCGATCCGACTCGAAATGACTCGTAATTCGAGCCAAAGCGACACATGAGCGACTCGAATCTGACCTGACACTATATGAAGGTGCAGCATTTACATCTGCAATTTTTTTAATAGCATCAGCAAAAAAATATGTACTTTGGATTTATGATTTGAATGTTGCATTAGGATAACTGATGCAGATACCGATTCACATCATCAAGCAAATGCGAAAAATGTAATACTTTTATTTCTGAAAATGGACGGGTAGAGATATTCTAAAATGCTGATGCACAGCATTGCATATGCAAATAAATATAATAATTTTTATACTGATGAACATCAGCTTTGCAGATGCAAATACATACAATGATTTTAGTTCTGAAATGGATGAATAAATATTATAAGATCGATCAAAAATATGAAAAACATCGCTGAAACGCTCTTAACAATGTGAATATTTGACAAAACATCGCTGGTACAAAGCAAAACAACGTTGAATCAATGAAAAACGTCGATGTTTTGATTTTCTGAATAAAATTTGAAAAATAAAGCTGAAATTCTTCTTTACGTTGTTGGATCGATGTTTTGATTTCTTGAATAAAATTTGACAAAACTCGTTGGATCAAAGCAAAACATCACTGAAATTCTTCTTTACGTTACTAGATCGATGTAAAACATTGATGGTTTAATTTTTTGGATAAAGTTTGACAAAACATTGTTGAAATATTTCTTTGTAAAAACGTGATAATTATAGAATTAACTTATTGTAAAAACATGATACAACACAAAAATAAAAATTCTTAATGAATAATACGGTCGACAATTTAAATTCTATATCAATTAATTTTTGTAAATAAACGATTGGAGTTACAAAACAGGAATCCATAAAATAACACATAACATTGTAAGAAATCATCAAGAAATCTGTACAAGTACGAAAATTCCTATTAAAAATATCAGAACATTTTTCTAAGAGCACGTTATATATAATTTTTCATTATTCTCAATTAAATTAATAAATTACAACGGTTGAACCTCAAATTTTACCAATTCATATTTGACCAAGTTTCACGGTCATCATTTCAAAACTAGGAAAAGTAGCATGGCTACCCCCACGTATTTAAATATTTTATTTGTTTTGTTAAATTTTTACAATCAAAACAATATTTTTTTATTGATGATTATGTAATTGAAGTTGATTTGTTGATAAATAAAATAATGTTGATGTTTGTATTTAAGTTAATTTGATAAAAGTTTAATTATAATTCTAAGAAAATGTCGTTTTTGCATATTAAGGTAAAGAATAGAGCTTAGTAGCATGAAAAATACTTTTCAATTTAAAACTAAAATCTACCATTTTCTAATGAAAAGAAAATATAATTTCTTTTGTGTTGGTTCATTTAGTATAAAATAAAATTAGAAATAAAAGTAAATGAAAGAAATCATATTTATAAATATCTGATAATAATTGAATGAACGAAAATATAGTTTCTTTTGTGTTCGCTCATTTAATGTAACATAAAATTAACAAGTGAAAAGTAAAAAAAATGAAATCATATTAGAAAATTAATGGTAATATTTGATAATTTGTTCGTAGAATAACAACACCAAAAGTTCGGACTTGTTTTTAATCAACAAAAAGAAGGAGATTATGAGAAATTGAAGGGCTAGACCTCTAATTCAAAGGCTTGAAATTGTTGTCAAAAACTTAATGTCAAAGATTTTTTTTCAAGTTAAAACGAAGTTAAAACGGTTAAAACGGTTAAAACGAAGTTTTTCAAAAAACATGATATATATGTATATATTGAAATTAAAAATCGGTTGTGCTATATTTCATAAAATGTAAGTGAAATTTTGCGAAAATACTAACACTAAAATTGCAGTTTAAGTAAAACTAAAAATTTTAGATGTGGAATCGTGTACAATTCTAAAAGATATTAAGCTTATTAGCAATCACAAATTACATTTCAAACGCAAGATAAAATATACAACAAAAATGCTCAATATTATAAAGAAAGGGAGATAGAACAAGCAAGGATTAAAGACAAGTTGGCACACAATATAATATGGTTTGACAATCTTTGCCTACTCCACGGGACCTTCGATTCCACACTGAGCCAAAAACAAACAACACTATACCAAAGTGTTTACAAAAGAGTCATCCACGAATAAATGATTCAATCTGCGTGGATCAAACAAAACTCTTGCAATTGACAACACAATTTGTAGGTATCACAAAATAATGATTAGGCATAACTATCTCTAGCTCTCACAATGATTGAGGTTTGGATTCTTGAACAACATGGTCTTTGTGCTCTCTACAGCTCCAAGTTTCCCGAAATGTCCTTTAGTGCCTCTACAGTTGACTTCTAGGCCCAACTCTTCAAGGAATCATCATAACGCCTTCAAAATTGCTACAACGTCTTCCTGATGCATTACAGTAACAGACATCTCAAGAATTTTGGTACTTATTTGATTTCTTAACCTCCATGCATCTGACTTCTAGGCCAACCTTCTAGTGACTCGTTATAATGTCTTGAAATGTTGTTATAATGCCTTCAGAATTGTTATACGCCTTCACATGTGTTATGGTAACATATGGCTCATATTTTCTCTGTTTTGCTTTCTTCTTGCATCAATGTGCTTGTCTTGACTTATACAACTTGTTCCAGACCTCATCAAGGGTCAATTATACATGTGTGACCAGCATACAAATAATTAAAACAAGTGCAAATGTTAGTTCAATGTGGATTTTGCAAATTGTCAAACAAGTTTAGCTAAACCCAACAAACTTCTCTTTTTGACAATATGCAAAATTTTGTGAGTGCATACTAAATAATTGATGCACTCATACTACATACTCCTCTTTTTAGCAAGACTTGACAAAACGCTCAATTCAAATATAAGCTCCATCTTAGTGTGAGCATGTAATAATCAAACAAGTCAATAAATTTGATCTCTCTTAATATGGACATATTGGAATAATAAATAATTTAATTTTGAATAATTTAACAAGTTAAGAATTTTTGCTCCCTATCAATTTAAAATATACTTAAGATTTGACAATTATAAGGCACAATCAATCAAGCATTCATATAAATTTTTGAACAATATGAAGGTAATATCAAATAACAAGCAAGCTAAGGGAACAAGCTCCCCTCAATCAAGTCTTTATTGCAAGCATTTTAAATTTAAATCTCAAGTTAATATGTTGTTTTGTATTGAGAAGTTTAGAAAAAATATCAGCAAATGTTAGTCTAATATTGATTTCACAAATTGTCAAATAAGTTAGCTAAATCCAATATTTTGTAGTTCATCAAAGATCATTAATAATGTATGAATTACTACTATCATGTTATCTATTCGTAAGCTAAGAATACGTAACTAATTATTAGCCGGATATGTATAGATAAAAAAAATATATATTATGTACTTCTCATTTAATATTATCAATAGATAAATATGAGTAGCAGATAATATTGACAAACATGATGTGCTATAGATGTTTCTTTCTTTAATCCAATTGGTAGTATAAATGTGTTCCTTCTTTAATCCGGTTGTTGCAATAGTACATTGTTGACTTGATCAAATATGTAATAATTTTTTATAAATTATTGAAGGGTTTGTACGCTTTGACGAATGGCAGAGAAAAAAATATATGATATGATTAACAGCTCGGATAAATTCGTTCATAATATCATTATTTATCTCATTAGTTGTGTCTATACATTTTGATCCATAATAGCTTTAGCTTTTGCTTACATTATAAATCTTATGTCATGTTGTATAGTGGTACGACATGAGATCTCCATGAGAGAGATCTCAGGGGTTCAAGCTCAGCAGGAATTATTTTAGGAGATCTTTCAAGTTTATTTTCTGATTTTTTTGTGGAAATGTGTGTGTCGTAAGCCTACGGACAATGAACTACAAAAATGTATAGTTCTTACTTCTTAATTTGTCTGGTGCTATTATGTTGCTCTTGATGGTTAATTTCTTACTTCTTATTTGAATTTGAATCAAGGGTGTTGAATGTGAATTCACATTTTCTGAAATACTCCAACTAAAAATAGGCAGACGAAACTCCTTGCATCTCAACACTGCTACAGCGTCGAGAGCTGTCCGCACAATACCTGTTCGTTTTACAGCATTCAAATTGCCCATTTTCATTCCTGAAATGGCCGACCATTCAAGGAGATATGAATTCATTGAATGCAGGCGGAGAAGCTGACTGTTGGGATGACCGTAGGAATATGAATGAGGCAGAGAATTTGTGTCTGAACTTAATTAAATTGCAGCAATTTTAAAAAAAAATTTCCACAAATTTCTTGTTTTTTAAGAATCCAACCCGCATCCTACTTTTGTTTTTGTAAATACGGGGTTTTGTTAAGAGTCTATCTCCCTTTTTGTCTTATATGGAAGTTTCTTAATTACTAATCTGAACAGAAATCTTATGTATTTTATGATTACAATTTCGAATTATGTAATAAATCTTTGTGAAAGTAATGCAGGTGCCTATGGGCTATGGGCTTTAACTATTAAAAAAAAAGCTCTATTTTAAGATTACAATTACAACTAATTCATGGATAATATAGATGTAAATTCATGGATGATATAGATGTAAAAGTATGCTAGGTGTTAGCTAGTTTGGTTCATCTCTATCTATGCAAAATTGAAAGCATAATTTATTTAAATATAGGCGGCAATGAATAGATGTTGTGCTTCATTTTAGATACCATAATTCTTGATTTTCAAATCAGTGATAATATAATTAAATTTAAAAGAGAAAATCATTTCATGATTATGACGTACTACTGCATCCACCGATGCAGCACGTCACGACACAGATGCGAGACCCGGACCCTGTTAGCTCCTCCCACCTATTACAGGACGACACGTGGCAGTGTTTTGCAGATGCAACATTTTCTTCTTTCTATTGCTCAACCATGTTTCTCTTCCGGTCAATGCTCCAATAAAGAAACTCACGAGTCATTATTTTCTTTTTCTTTCTTATTTTTTTAACTTTATTTGTTTTACTTTATAGCTAGGTGCATGTATTTTTGAAATTTGAATTCAGGAATGCTAATACGATCCGTACGGGCGATTTAAAATATATATAGTTAGACTATTGTAAAAACATTTGCACTTCGGGTTCAAATGCAAACGTTTTAAATTATATTTTTTTGGACTCAAAACATTGATTTAAGTTGCTCAATAAATTTTTCATATTAAAATCTTATAGAAAATTAAATTTTGTAATTTTTGGAAATTCCTAGCCATTTTTCAAATATTTTTTAAAACAGTCCTGAAGAGGTAATTATTTTAATATTAAATATGGCCATTTCTAAAAAATATTTAAAAATGGCTAGGAAGCTCCAAAAATCACGAAATTTAATTTCCTACAAGATTTCAATATGAAGAATTTATTGAGCAACTTAAATTAATATTTCGAGCCCAAAAAAATATAATTTGGACCATTTGCACTTCAACCCGAGGTGCAAACGTTTTCACAATAGTCTATCTCTCTCTCTCTCTCTCTTTATATATATATATAATTATATATAGTTATATATAGTTATGCTATTATATTTCATGAAGTATGGCTTTAAGTTTTGACATCACTTTAAATTTCAAAATTGAATCCATGTTACTGATCCAAACCGTCTAACGCATTCTCCATATTGAACCCTCACTATAGACAAATTTTACATTTTTCTGAATTTTTTACTATTTTAGAGAGGTGGGAATTTTTATAGTCTAATGATTTTTGGACCATTCAATAAGATCGATTTTCCACCTCTCTAAAAAATAATGAAAAGATTAAAAAATATAAAATTAGATCTCTAGTGTGATTTCAATATGGAGATCACATTGAACGGTTTGGATTAACAATTTGAAATTTTAATTTTAATGTGAAGTCAAAATACATTATTACTTCGTGAAACATAATAACATAGCGCTCTCTCTATATATATATTGGTTGAATAACTAAGGTGTAAATGTACGAGATTACACAACGCTAGAAAATGATGAATGTTCAAGATTACTAAATTATGCAAAATTTTGAGTTTTAAATAAAATAATTTGACACAAATAGTTTTCACTTATTTGTGTAGTGAGCTTGCTCATTAGTCATTACTTAATACTATAATTTAGGCCAATATAATTTGTTTGCAAAGGCTTGTACTTATTTTAGCACATAAAATAATATTTAGACATCGATGGAGGAGAATTCATATCCCGTAGATTTGCTAAAAATTAAGTAGATATATCTACTTGTTTAGTCAACAGATGCATTGTGGGCCCACACATGCCAATCCTTATTGGTGGTTGCAGTGCTGCCAGGTAAGCAATGAAATATTGTGGCACTCCAATCAGGCAATCAGCATAGATAGGATATCTATTTTGTTTCTTAATACAAGCGGTAACTATAGTAATAACAATATTTAATGAGAATGGCTAAAATAATATGCATAGTACATTTCATCTCGTATTATGCATATAGATATAGGTCAATAAATTGAGATTTAAGTTGCTCAATAAATTTTTCATATGAAAACATTGTAGGAAATCAAATTTCGTGATTTTTAGAGCTTTCTTGCTATTTTTTAAATATTTTTTTAAAACAGTTCAGATTTAATACTACAAAAGTGTCATTTCTGGGCTGTTTTTAAAAAATATTTAAAAAATAGCAAGAAAGCTCTAAAAATTACAAAATTTTATTTACTACAAGATTTTGATATGAAGAATTTATTGAGCAACTTAAATATCAATTTAATGATCAAATTAAATATAAATGACCGCATAGTACGAAATGACGTGTACTATGCATATAATTTTAGCCATGATCATATTTAATTGGAATATCAGGAATTGACATTTGACAAGCAATATGTTATATGTGCTGAACTTGACAAACATAAATAGGATATCTATTTTGTTTGTTATACACCTACTTCCTAATTGAAGTTTACTGCCCAAAAAAATGAGGAGATCACTTGACCATAGTTATTTTGATAGTATTGAAATTTGTTCAACCAAAGCATGTTTTTTTTATTTTGGACTTTTCTTCTATTTTACCCATCAGATTCTATGCAATTAAATTTCAATCTTAGATGCAACATATGTGGAGAGAGGAGGGAGCGGACAAGCAGGGGCGGAACAGTGAGGGGCCACGGTGGGCCCCGCTTCTCTTTGGCCCAAAAAAATTTATATTCTTGTTTGATTTTTTAATTAAATTTAATTAAATAGTAAGATTTTTAGTTAAAATATTTATTAAAAATTTGTATAATTTGATCAAAACTAAATTTTGACATCTTTATAACATTTAAATTAAACTATTCTTGCAAATCGACCTCCCCTAACTCGGTGTTCTGGTTTCACCCTGCGGGCAAGGTTAATATTTTGGCAACATTTCAATTATTAACGATTAGTGTCAGATTTAAACAACATTGAACATTTTAATAATATTTCAAAACTAAAACACATTCAAATTAAGATTTTGCAATAAATTATCACTCGTTTGTTTACAACATATGATTTGAAACATTTTTTAATATTAATTGTCTCACAAAAAGAAAATAGTTAATATAAAGAAAATCCACATCTGACATATTGAGCATGCATTTACAAGTAAAAATCCAATAATAGAGCAATTAAGTAAATTTAAATTCATATCAGAATTAGCAAAAAAAAAAAAAAAAAGCCTACGTTTCACTTGTATCAAATGTTGGAATTGAGATGTCAAATTCAACTAAAAAAGTTTGAGCTATGTGTTATATGATTAATATATCAAGTATTATCACTAATATTATATTGGATAATATAAGATATGTCATATAAATGTGATTAATTACATAATGACATAATATATATTTCGCTAAGTTTTGGATACAAATTCTTATAGAATTAAAATAAATTAATCATAATTATTGATGGACCAATTATAATTGATTCAACTACTAGTGGTGATTAAAATAAGTGCCAAAGTGATTGAAGTATGATTTGAATCAAGAATGAATAAGAAACAAATCAAACGGGTCAAAATCACTTTTCTTGGGGGCTGCAATAAATCCATTGCGGTTCGCAAGGAAGAGGAATAAACAACGCTTAAATTTGCACTTGATTGCAGGCTGAAATGAAGTCTCATTGCGAGCCACAATAAAAGCAGTAAAAAAGGGAAAGAATTCTTGACTCATTGCGGGCCCCAATGATCTCTTTATAGACCGCAATGGACGATTTCAGAAGATGCGAGACAACCAGAAACTTGCTTGTTTTGATTGATTATTCGCTGAATTGGCACAAAAGTTATATCATATCTTGTGTACAACTGTACACACGGTTTGGAAAGATTTTGGAGACAATATTGACTTCAAATATTTCCATAATATTTGTTATAAATTACAGGATCTCTCCAAGATTCGTTGACACTAGCATTTAAGCATTGGGTCTCTAAGGAATACATGTGTTTTAGATGTGCATGTGATGCACTAAGAACTCTATCTTGCTCTCTTCATTAACAACAATTACATCGACTCTCACTAGTAAGTCGAAGAAAAAGAAAGAGCACATGTGTTTCATTGGAACGATCTATCAGCGAACAACTCGAGGGATAAAAAGAAAAGATTGCAGCAATACACACGCTTCTTCCATCTACGAGGAATTCAAGAAGATGAAAAATAAGTTCTCGCTTCCGCTATTTAAATTATTATCTTAAAATTTTCACACATGAACTTACATTGCGCAATTAAAATTTCGATTCTTGGCTAATACCTAATTTATTGCACCAATATCAAATAATTTGAAATTTAATCAATTCAATGTTAACAACTTTTGACACGTCAACAAATAATACTTACATAAAATGAAATTTGATTTTTGTGGTATTTTTGTGTCAGATAAAATCTCTGAATTAATTTTTTGTTATGTCAATTTCACATTTTTACAGAAATTATTATCAAAATTGTCGAAGTGATCTCTCACATTTAATTATATTAATTGACATTCATCAACAACTTAATTAATTATTGTAGAATTGGGTCGGTTATAAAATTATGGATCCATGAACAGTGCAAACTCTCCTGTCAGCCCGTGATAAGTTTTCTATGGAAATCCAAATCAAACAGGCCGGTGCAAATCTCTTTCTACTCCATTTATGTTTCGAAAAAACATATTATCAAGAATTGTTCCACGAGGAGCGGTGTTTAGGGGTGTAAACGGATCAGATAATATTCGATTTTATTCGGATTCGTATTCGAAAAATAAGAAAAATTATCCGATCTGTATCTTTATTCGTATCCGCATTCGAAATTTTTTAATGGATAAGGATACGGTTCGCCTATCATCTATCCATATCCGACGGTTTAGCTATTTTGTAGTAGTATCCGAAGTTATTGAAGATATTCGTATCCGATATTATTCTATTATATCCGAATTCATAACAAAAAAGTTCCTATTATATATATATTTTATTGAATTTTGTATGAAGATTACAAATCTAATTAATTTTAGATATAATTTGTGTTTGTGTATCACATTTTTTTATAATTCATCGATGCATTTGGATAAACATATAGCAAATAATGAACTTTTTATTATCCGAATTATATTAGTTTCGTATCCGTATCCATCTGATATTCGATCCGTATCCGATATCCGATTAATATCCGATCTGCATCCGTATTCGAAAAATTTTAACGAATAAAAATACGGTAAAACAATTATCCGTCTGTATCCGATCTGTTTACATCCCTAGTGGTGTTGCACTTTTTTTATTATGAAAATGATAATGTTAAAATAATCAAGGGGATGGAGTTTTTTTGATTGAATAGTTAAAACAACAGCAAACTCGCACATTAAATTTTCTACATTTTGCTGTAATTCCTAAAAACCCACACTTAAAAAAATGCTGAACGGTACAAATTGTACCATTCGAGCCTACTAGTTTGTCGGATGATAGTTTTTTTACCGTTCTGATCATTCAATCGAAGTATGACACACTCTTGATTACTTTCATCAGTACCACTCGGATAATTACCAATAAAAAATGGCCTTGTTGAAACCAAAGGAAAATTGAAAAAAAAAGAAAAAGGAAAAAAACTGTGATGATCGAACGGTGAACTTGCTACTGTTTCCGGTGGGCCTGATCAAACGGTGCGCGGTTTGTGACAGGTGTTGATTGTTCTCCCACTCTAGAAGGAATTCATTATTCAGCACATGTTTTAATATACACTCTATTATAAACCGTCGATCAATATCGACACTCAATAAACGGCTGAGATCTGCTCGTTGGTCCAGACACTTCTTGGTTTTTAGATTTTCGCCTAAAAAAAAGAAAAAAAAAGAAGAAAAAAAGAACAAGTACCAAGTCGAAACCTTCGAACAGTGGATGAAACGAGTGTGGATCAAGAGATTTCTGTGGGATTGTGCGTTCGCATAAACGCAACCCCTCGCTTACATAAATGTATCTAGGTTTTCACCCAATTTATGTTAATTTTTAAGAGAACAATCTGGTGGTGAGAGGGAGTTAAGAGACGAGAGAGAGAGATGGCGTCGTTAACCCTACCACCGATGCAAATGTCACCTCGTCAGGATGCCATTGATCTCCATAAGGCCTTCAAAGGTTTGTCCGTTCTTTTTCATAACTTTCTAGCTTTGATTTAGTTCTCTATGCTTCCAATTTGGGTTCAATTGAAGGATGAAATTTCAAATATTAGCTCATCTGTTCCCTATCTGAGAAATTCTTTAGTTTTCCCTACTTGATATATATGAAACGTCAAATTCGGTAAAAACAACGGCAATGAAGGAAAATGATTAATATTCGTAGTCTCATTTTATGTAATAATAATCCGGGAATAGAACTACTATAAAGGACAAGTTTGTTTATGTAACCTGTTCAATTTAATCAACAAAAAGTCTGCCCATAAGATATATATCTAAGATAATTTTTCAAGGACCTTTTGTTTTACTTGAAATTAAAATTTAGGATTTTATGTAGTACAAGAATAACATGTGATCTTGTATTACTGAATTCTTATTAATTTTTTGCTGTGTATGCATTGTCTGTGACATGGAACAATATCAAAGGTTCCATTTCTGTCATTTTGAAATTTAAGCAATAAAAATTATTTTTTGTTTTAAATTATTAATGAAGAAAACAGTGATGTCATGAGATGTTACTAAAGACTGCAAATTGATCCCTTTCGTATTTCTTTCTTTTTTGAACTAATTGGTTAGAGTCTTTAGTATTATGTTCTGTATTTTTTTTTCCAATTGGCATAATAGTACTGTTATGTATTTGATGTTAGAACTTGACATGCGCTCAGGTGCTCTACTCAACCAGTGTGGTAAAATGGTCCAAATGATGACATTGGCCAGACCCTTTTGGTAAGAAGTGGAGACCTATAATCAGATAGTATCAATTTCCATGTAGTAATCCTTGTTATACCTTTTAAATTGACCTCCAATATTCCAGGCACAATGGTCTGATACCATAGTAATTAGCTTCTTCATGTTCAACAACCCTATACTTCACTGCATAATCAGAGGGATAATTTGCAAACTTTAATATGAAGGCAACCTTTGCAAATTGGCTTTTTCAGGTACTACATAATTCAATGAAGGGGCTTGGCACAAATGATACGAAACTAATCAGGGTTGTTGTCACAAGAGCTGAGATGGATATGCAGTATATAAAGGCTGCATTCCACAAGAAATACCATAAGAAGTTGGTTGCAATGATTCATTCTGATACATCTGGCCACTACCGTACCTTTCTTGAATCCCTTGTAGGTCACAGCTAGTGTGTTATGGTTTTAACTCATTTGTATAGTTTCTACCTTTGTTATTTGTGCTGAAGCTGTAAATAAATCTGCTTTTTGTTGGAATGGTATCTGTGGTTTGATACTGGTATTTGACTGAGATGTGATGTTGTTATTTTATTTGAAGAAAATTTTAGATGATGATGATGTGTGCTAGATATCTGCCCTCATTTATGGGAGCTTGATTGCAAGAATATTTCTATTGATTTCCTTTTCATCTTTCGCTATAAGCAAAGATTTAAATTTACGGTGTTTGATAAGTGTAAATTACATATATTTTTATGCTATGGTCTACCAATAAAACTGACCATTGTTGAATTCATTATTATTATTATTGGGTCCCCCCCCCCCCCCCCCCCCCCAAAGATGGATACTGGCAATATTTTAATATTTTGCAACTTTGTAGGACATTTGGAAGAATTTAGGAGCAAGCAAGGCAAAGCAAAGGAGAGAAACAAGCTTTCTGGTCAGGACCGCAGCCAGGGATTGGTGGATTTTGCACAAACTTTGGTCGTTCTTTCATGGTGGTTTGTTGATAGGATAATGTTCTGTAGATATTAATATTGATATCGATTACCGATATCGATGTTATGAGTATGACTAATGTGAAAACGTTTGTACTTCGATCAAATTTAAATTTAAATTTTTTGTGGTCAAAATTTAAATGTTAAGTTGTTCAATAAATTATTCATATCAAAATCTTGAGCTTTCTAGTTATATTTTAATATTTTTTAAAAAACAGTTCTGAATTAAACTGGACTGTTTATAAAAATATTTAAAATATAGCTAGAAAGATCTAAAAATCACGAAATTTGATTTCTTACAAGATTTTGATATGAAGAATTTATTGAGCAACTTAATTTTAAATTTTGACCACAAAAAGTTGGCTAATGTGAAACTTTTGCACTTCGATCGAAGTGCAAACGTTTTCACATTAGCCATACTCTGATGTTATTATGCAAATTTAGTTGAGTTACTATGCACATTATTTGAATTATTATGTATGTTATTTCATGTTCTTTTTGTACTGAAAAAATAATTATGCATGTTAACAAAATAATATGCATAATAACTCACATAGCAGGCATAACTATTTCAGTACAAAAAATAACATGCATACGTATTTCAGTACAAAAAATAATATGCATAATAACTCAACTAAATGTACACAATAAAATCGATATCGATAGTCGGTATCCGTATTCGAAAAATAACAAAAATTATCAGATTCGTATTCATATCCGAAAATATCCGTATTTGTATCTGTATTCGAAATTTTTAACGGATAAGGATATGGTTTGGCTATCATATATCCGTATTCAATCGTTTAGCTATTATCTAATAGTATCCGAAGTTATTGAAGATATTCGTATCCGATATTATCTGATTATATCCGAATTCATAACAAAAAAAGTTCCTATTATATATATATTTTTATTGGATTTTGTAAGAAGATTACAAATCTAATTAATTTTAGATATAATTTGTGTTTATGTATCACATTTTTTTTATAATTTATCGATGCAATTTGATAAACATATAACAAATAAAGAATTTTTTATTATCCGAATTGTATTAGTTTTGTATCTGTATCGGTCCGATATTCGATCCATATTCGGTATTCGATTAATATCCGATTCGTATCCGTAGTCGAGACTATCCGAATTTGTATCCGTATTAGAAATTTTTTAACGGATAAGGATACGGTAAGACAATTATCCGTCCGTATTCGATTCGTTTACACCCCTAGCCCTTGGTGTTTAAAATTGCTACTGCAATTCCAGAGAGCTTGCACATTTCAGTAATCTAGAGGCGCAAGTATTAATTGCGCCCTCACTTGCAGGTTTTTAGTCAGTTATTCACACATGACCCACATGATAAGTGACAGAAATCACCTAGGGGCGTAAGTAATGCTTGCGCTCCTATATAAACCATCAGTCACCTACTTCATCTTCTCTCTCCAAATAGATCCTTCTCATTTCCCCTTCTTTCTTAAAAATTCCCTTCCTCTTCAGAAATCCTAAACCATTTCACATTTCTCCCCCAAAACCTCACCCACACATCATTTGTTATTAGTTTCACACCGGAGGATCTATCCAAAACGACCCACATGGTGTTCATTACTCCAAAAAAGTTACCGGTAGTTTCACGGTGCATGATGACATAACACTCGGTGAATTGAAGACGAAGCTCTATCAGTGGATGGAGATTTCGAGTTGAACACATGATTTTGAGATATCAGCAATGTTCAATGTCAGATTATAACTTACTCCTCATATTGTTCTATACCGAGTTAACCATTCGGTCCAACTGAGTACTTTTGCAATAATTGAATTGTATGTTGAGCCGAGAGCTCTTCCAAATACAACAAATCAAGGTTGTGCGAGTGTTAGTCGAGTTCATGAAACCCCAAGTCAATGTTGGGTGAGTGGTGGTCGAGCTCATGAAACCCCAAATCCATATGTTGAGCCAATAGCAAGTAGAATGTCTGATGCATAGTTTCATACCAATTGTTATGAACCTAATGCAAAAAAATACGTTGAGCCAATAGCTCTTAATGTACTCTTTTATTAAGTTCGATTGTACGATTAAATAAACATTTTCTTTAGTTCAGATAGTCATTTAATTTTGTTAATTAAAATAGTAAATTATGATGGTATCAGACTATCAGATGTGCAAAAAAGAGGTACATGTGCCCAGATGTTACGAGTGAAATTCATTAGTAGAGACACAAGTAATAGTTGCATCCCAAATATGATTTCAAAATTGGATGTTCTTTGAAGTTTGCAGATCAAATTCACACAACAGTAGGTACAAGTATTCCAAGAATTAAAAATGAATTGGAATCAGATAAAAAATTAAATCTTACTGGGTTATAAGTAACATTTGCGTTCTTAGTTCTCTGTGAAATTTTTAAAAGTGACTTTATTCCTATCTGTTGAAATTTTTTGTCTCTTAGCCCTTTATGAAAATTTTACTGTGGTTACGCTATCGCCGAATAGCATATGATCCACGAGTTGTTTCCCAGGTCCAAACTCGAAAGGAACCAAAATTAATAAAGGAAGCGACTAACTGTCCCTTCTTACAAGCCTTCCTTACACGCCTCCCATATAAGTCTTTATACTCAAATGTAGTAGTCTTTATACTAAAAAATGATTATCATTGCATTTGTTCAATAAATTATTTATACAAAGAATTAAAAATAATTTATCATTGCATTTGAGTGGAAAGACGCATAAGAAAGACATAAACTGAAAGGACAGTTATATTTACTCATTAATAAAATAGAAAGCCAACAGAACATCTAAACAGCACTTCTACTTTTCTTAGCCATGAAAATTTTACTGTGGTTACGCTATCGCCGAATAGTATATGATGCACGAGTTGTTTCCCAGGTCCAAACTCGAAAGGAACCAAAATTAATAATAAAATAGAAAGCCAACAGAACATCTAAACAACACTTGCTACTTTTTCCTTTCGTGTGGGATTGAATGATTGATCACTGATCAAACGGAGAGCGATGTAGAACGAATTCATATCAGCTGTATGCATGGGACTCTGTTTTCTTCAGATCTGACCGTCTAATTTTGATCTAACGGTTACAATATATAATACAGCGGATCCGTGTAGTCCATCTGAACCGTCCTTTCATCAGCGTGAAAATCTGGCGGTCGGATCGGAAGATAATAGAATCCTGTTATCCCAAGAATAACAGCAGATACGGACGCATGTAGAACAGGTGTCGGTAACTGTTAGCGGTCGTAGTCTCAAAAGCAGCAAAGGTAATGTGGGTCCCACCATGTATAGCGCTTCTGAATTAGGATGAAGCAAAATTTATCTCATTTTTTATATACAAATTTTATGAACCGCCCGATGAATATTGGATCTCTCTTTAACAAGAATATACGGCCCAGATCCTTTTATTGTAGATTTTCGCCTTTTTTAAGGAACCAATCACAAGTCAACCTCTAAATAGTGGGAAAAGCATTTCGGATAAAGTGCTTTGATATTATCTTGAATATTTTTGTTTGATCCTTAAAAAATATGAAAATTACATTTGTAATCCTCATTTCAAAAATGTGACATTCATATCTCCATTTTCAGCAAGGTCATGTGAGCTCTACCATATACAGTGCTTCTTAGGACGGTCAATGGGTAAGTTATAGTTCGGATGGGTGTATTTTTATATTCAAATTTATTAAAATTTTCTTTAGTCATACTCTACTTATATTCATTAATTTTTTTAATCATAGATAATTACGGGTAACGTAGATAATTGATAAAAAAGATAAAATTTAATAAAAAATATTGTATGATTTTGACAAATTAATAGTATCAAATAAATATATATAATACTAAAATACAACAACAAATAATGTTCTAGATATTTCAAATATAACAAAATTTCTTCTAATGTCACTTGTCACTCTAAAAAATATATTACTTAGTACTTACTAATGAAATATTATCAAAGAAATAAAATACAAATCAATTTCGTTATCAATATACACGATGCATTATTTAATACTAAAACAAGATATGCATATTTCAATGATGTATTGATTTTTTCTTAGAAGTGCAGGTTTTTCTATTTTTAATTTAGTTAACTTTTTTCAAACTATGAAATAAATTATAATATATATTTATATAATTTACCCAATGGGTAACGGATACGATATAGCTCTTACCCGTATCCTTATCCGATAAGTTATCGAATTTTTTTACCCAGACCCATGTCAAATAAGCTAACGAAAAATTCTTATATATTCATATTCGCTTTAGCGGGTACGATACGGGTCGGATAAACGGCCAAAATTGTTTCATTAACAGCCCTAGCGCTGCCAAGCCCTACCTAGTGTAGTGAGGCACAAGGCCTCCATCAGAGAGATCTGGGGTTCAATCCCCGGTAGGAGCAATTTTTAGTGAGGTTTTTTCAAGTTTATTTTCTAGTTTGTTTATGGGTGTGTGTTGTAAGTCTACAAACAATGAATAAAAAAAAACAGCCCTAGCACTTCTGATGAAGCATAATTTATCTCATTTTTTTATATACAAATTTTATGAACCGCCCGATGAATATTGGTTCTCTCTTTAACAAGAATACACGGCCCAGATCTTAGTAGATTTTCGTCTTAAAAAAGAACCAATCGCATGTCAACCCCTAAATAATGGGAAATGCATTTCTCATAAAGTGCTTTGATACATTTTGGAATATTTTTGTTTGATCTTTAAAAAACTAAGAATGACATTTGTGATCATTATTTAAAAAAATGGCATTTATGTTTTCATTTTTTTTCGTCCAGCGTTCAGACTAAACGCATACGTTCACGCTGAAAAAAACAAAAGAAAAAAATGATTATGGTGCGAAATTTTAAATCTGTACTCACGTCTGAACGCATCATTCAGGCAATATTGGGAAGGCTATGTCTGAACATACGTTCAGTCGCTGCGTTTAAATATGAATGCAGATTTAAAAAAAACTTGATATTTTTTCTTTGTAAATTAAAGTGACCTCTATTTCTATTTCTGAACATTTGCGCTTAGAAAATTCGTATGAAAGCTAAACATATAAATGTAAAATTATAACTGTCAAATGTTTCAAATTAGAATCATGAATATAATTCTCATTTTTGAGGGTCAAAATAGAAAAATAATACTTTCGGTGGGATTGTGCGTCGCAGCAACGCGTTCTCGCCTATTTCTACAAATTTTATCCAATTTGAAGCGAGCGAGCGAGCGAGAGAGAGAGAGAGAGAGAATGGCGTCGTTAACCCTACCACCGATGCAAACGTCACCTCGTCAGGATGCCATTGATCTCCACAAGGCCTTCAAAGGTTTTGTTCGTTCTTTTACCTACCTTTCTAGCTCTGATTTTGTTCTGTAGGCTTACAATTTCGGATCAATTGAAGGTTTTGTTCTAGCAATCTATGTTTGTCCGTGTAACATGATCTGATTTTTTTCTGGCAGATTATTAGTTGAATTTGACCCGTAAATACAAAGAAAATTATATTGCTAGACTGAATAAAAATTTGAAGTTATAGTAAAGTAGAAGTTGTGGTATAGGATGGAGTAGGCTTATCGGGATCAAGCTTGAGCAGTTGAACTGTTACCCCTCTATTTTGACGTCCAAAATTTGAGTTTGTTACATGTTGCACGGTGCGGGGGCGGTGATACAGAAAATTTATAAAATTTAAGATACAAGCGCGACTATATATGAATAATTTGTTTTTTTCATTTATTAGAAAGTCAATATACATTATAATTTTCCATTCAGTTTTTTTTTTCATCTGGCTTCTCACCCAGTATGATTGCACAAACTCCTGTATAATTAGGAGTGAACTAGCATTTCTCCAAAAAGAATTAAACAGATAAATTTAATTTATGAGGGAGTCTGCTGTGGACAAGAATTTTAAACACAAATCAATTACAATTGTTGATTGTCATCAATAATTGTACAATCAAGTTGATTTTGCATTGCAATCCAGTTAATTTTGATCCACGCAAGAATTAGCCTTAATTTAAACAGTGGAGGTTGAAAGTGTAGTAATATTCTCAGCAAATTTCAACTGTAGGGAGCCGACAAAGGCACCTTGTACTGTCACTGTTCATCTGCAGAAGCGCGTATCCTTTCATATCTTGATGTATTGATGACCGAAACTCCAAGTCAAATTAGATCATTTTATTTGATTCGCCAGCTGACGTATTTATACACACCGCATGTGAATGCGTACCCGATATGTATCGGATACGGGTGTGGAGCCCATATTGGCAAATTCGAGTAACATAGGATTGTTAGGTTTTAGCCAGTAATGAATGTCATATATTCAAGGCTGATGATTGTGTTCCTTAGAAATGCAATATGTTGGCTATGCTTTATCCAATTTAACTTTATTCTATTAAAAACAAACAGGATTTGGGTGTGACAAATCAGCAGTGGTGAACATATTAGCGCACAGAGATTCAACACAGCGTGCTCTGATTCAACAAGAGTACAGAACCATGTATTCAGAGGATCTCTCAAGCCGCATAAAATCTGAGCTCAGTGGCGACCTCGAGGTATATCCTATTTGTTATTCAGTATTGTATACACAAGTCCACTGGATATCTTTTTGTTATGACAGTATCAAGGTGGAATTAACTGTTGTAGAGAGCAATACTGCTGTGGCTCCCGGACCCAGCAACACGTGATGCAATGATTTTGCGACAAGCTTTTAGCGGTGATGTCATAGATCTGTCAGCTGCTACTGAAATAATATGCTCACGCACTCCCTCTCAGATACAGACCATCAAGCAAATATACCAGGGCAGATTTGGTGGCTATCTCGAGCATGATGTTAGTCGTCATACATCTGGCGACCACCAAAAGGTTTGTTTGCATATTCTCTGAATACTTTATTGATTTCTTTCATGCTTATTTAGATTGGAAAAATGTTTCCCCTAATGACCTATGTATTTTATAATATGCTTATAGCTCCTGCTTTCTTATATTGGGATGATTCGCTATGAGGGTCCAGAGGTCGATCCTGGAATGGTTGCCAGAGATGCAAATGACTTGTACAAAGCTGGAGAGAAAAGAATAGGCACAGACGAGAATACATTTATTCATACTTTCACCGGAAGAAGCTCGGCCCACTTGGCAGCTGTATCTGCTTCCTACAAACACGCCCATGGGAGATCTCTTACTAAGGTACATATATATCCTCCGTCCTTGTGGGTCATATCTTTCATTTTTTTATCCTTTTTTGCCCTTCTGAAGGGTTTCTGAATTTTAGGTGCTGTTTTTCTTCCTAAATTAGGCTGTGAAGGGTGAAACATCCGGATGGTTTGAGTTTGGGCTTCTGACAATCCTGAGGTGCGCAGAGAATCCAGCGAAGTACTTTGCTAAGGTAAACACTTTACTTTCCTTTCGACACACCTAAATTTGTTCCTTCAGTAAATATAAATTCCAAATTGCAAAAAACAAAACATCTGCCATAAGAGATATCTTTAATGAGGTAAACTAATTATGCAATTTTGTCTTCCTTGCATTTTAAAAAATTGGAGGTCTTGGTAGTACAAGAGCAATTGGTCATTTGTATTAAGTGAACTGTAAATTATTGACAATTTGTTTTCCTACAATGCATTGTCTGCGCTATGGAACAATATCAAAGGTTGTTTTTTGTCATTTGGAATTTTGAGAATTAATTTGTTTATGCAGCAAATAGTGATGTCATGGTAGGTCACCTAAGGTTTTCCAAATAATGGTACTTTGATGGATTTGGTGTTAGACTTCACATGAGGTTTGTATGCTCTACTTAACCAATGTGGAACAATTAGCAGTTTGAGATAATAATCTTTAAATGATGACAGTTGGCCTGACCCTTTTGGTAAGGAGTGGAGGCCTCTCATCAGATGGTATAAATTTTCATATGTCAATATTTGTTTTAAATTAACATCTAATGTTGAGGGCACAATGGTTTCGGACCATTGTAGTTAGCTTCTTCTTGTTAAATACCCCTATGCTTCCCTGCATAATCAGAGGGGCAATTTACAAACTTTTTAATTGGGAAACCTGTGCAAATTGGCTTTTTCAGGTACTTCATAAAGCAATGAAGGGACTTGGTACAAATGATACGACACTAATCAGGGTTGTAGTGACACGAGCTGAGTTGGACATGCAATACATAAAGGCTGCATTTCTCAAGAAACACCATAAAACGTTAGTTGCGGCAATTCATTCAGAGACGTCTGGCCACTACCGTACCTTTCTTGAATCTCTAGTAGGTCCGAACTAGTGTGTTATGGGTTAACCCCGTGTAGTTTCCAGTTTCTACCTATGTTATTCTGTAGTTGGTAAGATGTAAAAAATACATCTGATGTGTATTAGAATGTTATTTATGGTTTGATGCTGGTATTTGATTTATGTGATGGTGTTATTGTATTTCAGGAAAATATTAGATATGTTGATGTGTGTTAGGTGTCTGCACTCAGTTATGCGAGTTTAATTGTAACAATATATATGTTGATTTCCCTTTTATGTTTGTGTAACATATTGCTGTTAATATTACGCTCTGAAAGGATGTGTAAATGAGTAAATCCAATATGCTGTTACTTTGGGGAGGCTTTGAAGAACTTTCCTCAATTTCAGTGAAGGAATTAATTCATGATTTGATGGCACACTTTCCTTAGCAATCCACTGTTCTTTCCATGGCTCTTTCTGCTAGAAGATAGAAAGCATTTTTTACGGGACCACCAGGTCTCTTGTCGTATCTTGAAAGGTGAAAGCGTAATTAATGCGTCTTCTATGTTCCCACTAGGCCTATAATGTATTGTTCCCTGTATCAGAATCGTACTGGTATGATTTGTTGAGGTTTTGGAATAGTCTTTTTTCTTGGAGTCGTACACCTTTTTTGTTATCACAGGACAACACTGGTCCCCTGGGCCCTCCTCTGTATTCTCTGTTTTTGTTTTGATGATTTCAGATCCTTTATTATCTTTTGGTTTCTGGATTTCCGGTAATTAGGAAATCAATTGAAGATCTATGCTTTTGATTACATCTGATATGTTAAATGGGAATTACACATTCGAGTTTCGTCATTTTCTTCTTCTCTGTTTATATTAAGATAGAGCAGAGGCCATTATTTATAATTTTAGTTTATAGTGAAGCAAGCTATTGTGTTTCTTACTATAAGAAAAGAGTAAAATTAATATACAAAATTAATTATTAATCGCATCTCCTGTTATCTTCCATAATTTCTACACAAGAGAGGTAGACCAAGGTAAGTGGTAAACGAAGAATTAAGACGACTCTTTATAAATGAGGTAGTAATTTCTGGGTCACACTTTTTAGTGAACTACATTATGAAAAGAGTGAATTGTTCTTTCTTTTAGAAGTTCTCTCATGGGAATTTTTATTTCCGGTTATTGAAAATGGTAAAAATACATTTTGTTCGTTCTTAATTTCACAAGAGGACAACTGTTGCCTCATAGTGAGTGAGGCTACGGTGTTCCGCAAAGCACGTGCTTTGCAATTGTGGACCATTGGATCACATAATATTATGTTGGCACGAATCACAAAGCGTGATCCAATGGTCCACAATTGCAAAGCACGTGCTTTGCGGAACACCGTAGCCTCACTCATCGTTATGATATTACAATTAGTCACAAAGAGAGAAGTTAGGTATCCTTGCAATATAAGCTAAATGCTAAATAAATTCCAATAAACGCATACTGATTACACATCATAAAAGGATGTCACAACATTGAGCAAATACAAGCTACAGACCTACAGTCACTTGCTAACAACACACCTTGCGTGCTAGCTGGACTGCATTAGTACTACAAATCTAATTTCTAAGCAGGAGCCTAACATTTATTCCACTAGTAGCTTGTTAGAAACTACACCTGCATGAACTAATGCAACAAAGATTGAGGCATCGATTTGCGAGACGAGGACGTCTTCTTAAGCAAATGGAGGAAAGAGCGAGCAATCTGCATGGTTGGATCAATGCCTGCTGTCTCTCTGAACTTGGCATGGAGCTGCATTGCCACGTCGAGCTCGACACCGAGCCTCCTTTGCTCCTCTTTAATCGCCTCAGAGCATAGACCACACACCCAAGCCCCACGAAATTGCTCCTTGACACAACCTATATAATCCACAGTGCATTCTTCCCATATACCACAACACTCACATTTGGCCGTTTTCACTATTTCATGATCATCATATTCCATTTCTTCTCTCCTCGCGGTCTTTCTCTCTTTCTCCCTCATCTCTGTTGTTACTTTTGATACCGACATGGATGGAGAGAATATATATACAGGAGGGGTAACATGGGTAGTTGTTATTTTTAAGTGGATAACCCGGTTGACAGGGACATGCAATGTATGTTAGTACAAAAGACCAAAGTAGTTATTCTTTTTCTGTTATAAAAAAATGCTGGTGAGAGAGTAAGGATTTATTTATAGAAAAGGATAGAGAGTAACATGCAAAGAGAGTTTGTGCATCGGTTTGTTGCTTTCTGCTCGTGAATGTAAATCCTTTTGTCTCAACGCATGGGGAAACCATGATGGCGTACATAATTGTGTCCTGGGAATTTGGTTTTGCAAGCTCCGTTCATATATTGTTGGATGGTAACAATAGTTGAATAGAACTTCAAGTTTACAAACTAGTGTATGAAATTATATTGCACTCCTAATTTATATCCTACCAGATTTAGTAGTATAACTTTAAGTAGGACTGCTAATTAAC
>CAXKVX010001448.1:0-60054 GCA_964058865.1 Eleocharis quinqueflora
CTTCTGAAGCGAATTTTCAACTTCAACACCATCGTTCTCACTGATTTCGCCACAAAAAAATTTCTGGCACACTCCAATTTCTTCTTCGTCGATTTCTGAAACACACACTCCAATGGCTCACTCCAATCGCTCTCTCTCGCTGTGATATTCTAATTTCTCTCCCAATCACTTCTTCCCTCTCAATTCATGCCTGGATCGTATCTACTGCACAATATGATTTCCCTCCCAAATGGCTGATAGTGAAAGTAAGTCATGTATCTCTTTGTGCTGATCACTTCTGCATCACTTTGTTAGTCTCTATGTTGTCTGCTTTTCGTTGTTTGTTGCTTCTGGTCTTTTGCTCTACTTTTACTAGGTCAAAAGTCACACGTTGATCAATTGCATGATCGAGGTTAATTCAATCAAAATTTGAGATCGGAAAAAGCATATTAATCAAATTGTAATGCCATCTCTTGAAGGAAAAAAGTAAATAGAAACTCAAATAAAATAAGATAGTGAAAGTACCTTCAGGACTATGGTAGATGTCATAGAAGACATCGGCTTTTCGAAAGGATTGATAAAATTGTTTGGTTGGTGGGGGTACATTAGTAAAATTATTGTTTGACGGTACAAAGAAGTCATCCATCTCATTATTTAAAATAATTTCAGTACTTAGTGACAATATTTGTGATCCAAAATATAAATTGACGGTGGATGTCATTGATACAACATTCCTCTCACTATCAACTACACATGTGGTTGGTACCGTGTTAATTGATGGTATTCCACCTGAAAAATCCATATTGATGTTAGTAGCACACTAACATAGGCTCAAAGCTCAACCAACCAGCATGATCAAGATAGTAATATACCTAACATCTCACATGTATAATGTGGCAACAAGTTATGTGCTATTGAGCCCATATTTTGCAAACTAGACCAAATCAGTATCAAATGTGCATCAAACTCTTCATTTTGGAATAAACCCTCATGTAATTTAAATTATCCTCCACTTAGTTCTAATGACACCACAAAATTATTCCATGAAGCAAGAAAAATCCTTACGTTAAACTCAATTCATCATGTATTCCTCCTAATTTAGTTATTCAGAAAATACCAGTCCAGTTTCAGAAACAAGTGTGAACCCAACTTTCAACTTTTTTTCATGTCCTTTCTGCTTTACCACACTCTATGAGATCATTCTAAAGCTCACTTCAATCCATATGCCAAAGAACAATCTTTGGATGTTTATGAATCAGTCCTTACACAGTTTTTTGGTAATTTTCAGGGTTTCTTTCATAAATTACACCTTTCTGCACAGTTTTGGATTAATTTCAGGTTATTACGAGGTCAATTTGTTTAATTCCAGTCCTGAGAACTGATAAAGTAGAATAGAGACTTCTGTGTAAGTTTTCGGGTCTGGTAAGGTACATGGACTGAACTAGGAATAAAAAAAACTGAAAGTTGTTTATGAACCAGTCTCTGAAGGGACTGATTTGTAACAGGACATTAAAAATCGAACTACATGTCTTCTATAATTAAAATTAAAAAAATACTTCTCTTGAATTGTTGAAAGTTATAAAAATATGTTAGAAACGTTTAGTGTTTATGTGAACTATGGTTTCAATATTTTATAGGATTGAGTAAACTTTTATTTCAATTTTTTATGTTCTTTACTTGTGAGACTGAGAAACAAAGTATGACTATCAATATCTGTTGTATCTCTAGGCCAAATCGATAACACGCACAATTGGCATAAGAGATCGTCAGAGAGAGCATGATTAGGTACGTTTACATTCAGCGATATTTATTTTCTCTACTTATTTACGAAACAAATACTTTAGTAATTTTTTTCTACTACATAATTCTCTGTTGTTGTGCACGGGCACGATTACTAGTATATATATATCTATATATAGTAGAGATTTGTAGCCGTCTAATTTGCAGCCACATTGCAGCTACTTCATCAGAGCAAATGTAAATGGCCGAAAAAATTCTCCATACTAATATTTACTTGAAATCTAAATTTTACATTGTTTTTTTCATTTTTTTACTATTTTATCGGATGAGTTGAAATTCATTAATCAAATGATTTACAAACATTTAATTTCAACTCATTCGATAAAGTAGTAAAAAAATAAAAATATATATAAATTTGGTCTCTAAGTAGATATTAGTATGGAAAATATTTTTCATGGTCCGTGCTCTTAACTAAAAAAAACATACTTATTCATCTTCAAATTTCGATTTATCATACTCAATAAATTTTTAATGTTGAAATCTTCTAGAGAATCAAATTTCTTGATTTTTTGAGCTTTCTAGTTATTTTAAAAAAATCCTTCTTTAATATTAAAAAATGACATTTTCAGTATCGTTTCAAAAAATATTTAAACAATAGATAGAAAACTAAAAAATTGAAATTTGATTCCCTTAAAGATTTTAGTATAAACAATTTATTGAGCATGATAAATAGAAACTTGAAGATAATTAAGTACATTTTTGAGTTAAGAGTACATGAGGCCTCCGTATTTCTAGTAGCACGATAGTCTTACTCTAGATAGATAGATAGATAGATAGATATAGAGGCGGATCTAGGATTTTCGTCAAGGGGTTCAAGATTTATGATTTTTTTTGGAGGAGAGTTCGAAATGATGTTTATTCTTAAAAAATTATCTTGTATGATCATTTGTATAAAAAAGTTTCAAATACATAATCATTTTTTGAAAAAATTTCAAATATATAGTCATTTTTGAAAAAAAAAAATAGCGACAATCCTGAGTGCATGTGACTTCGTCTTGAATGGGGAGTCTTCCCATACTCTCACCGTAAAAAAATGCAATACAAAAATTTGTGCAAAAGCGAAAGGATAAAACTGGATACAAAATTATTTAACGCCGTTTCCAAAACAGTTAATGCCAATTTTTTTTAACGTTGTTTCCTTTCGTGACCTCCCACATAAGTAAAATACAACATAAAAACGAGATTATTAGAATATAAATTAATTGGTAATATGAATTAACTCCTCACAGACCCACATAGTAAAATACAACATAAAGACAAGATAATTAGAAATAAATTGATAATATGGAGTAGGAATATTCATGGACCTGATAACATCAACCTTAATCAACATTTGTAAAATTTCATTACAAATAAAGGACAATATTGCAACTTTGTGTCCAAATTGTTTCTAGCACAAATTATAATTCCAATTTGTACACAAAACTATTTAAAAATTCAACTAGAAAACAATTAAAGTGGTGTTGATAAACATCTAAATGGTAGTACGTTAAACAACAAATTTAAAAAGAATTAAATATAAGTGCAAAGAGTGAAGCTGATTATTCTGACAACTTAAAACAAGAACTACAGTAATCCAACTTCATCTTCATCTTCCTTTGACTATTTCTTCTCTTGTGGTCTATTGTTCATGACATCTTGAGAAGGCTATGAATAAAACTACACAGCTATGTTGTCTCTGGAGTCAATATCTCAGACTTAACCTAATTAAGATACCGGGATATGACTAAAAATAACTCATATGAAATTTCATATTAACTTTAAATGAGAACCTTGGCATTACGAAGATCCAAAATGACTCAACTCAAAACTATAACCTCACCAAACTTTAAGTCTGCCAAACTGATACCACTATGATTTTTTGCTTCAAAAGGCTCTTGAATTTGTAAAAATTAATGTAAATGCTAGGACAAAGGCTGTTTCTAGCTCAAAACAATGTCATTTGGTACATATTGGCAGCATCAAGCTAGTAGTGCTACTATTTCTCTCATGACATGCCCGTTTCTGCACCTGAGCCCAAAATTTACCCAATTTAGACCTGAGTTGTGCAATAAATCAAAACCTGATTTGCATATCAATCAGTATCAATCAGTATCAATCAAGATTATTCATCTTCTAATTACCAGTATTATCCAAAAATGCTTAAACTAAATAAGCATGTTGTGCCAAAGAATCAACAAACAAAGAAATAACAGAACAACCAATAATCTATGTCAAATAATGTAATCAATTGATGCCATGATCATAGCACCTATTTATCAGACCTAACTGAGAGCACCACCAAATTCTAACCTGATCAATAGATCTGAAATTGTCAGGTATTGTATTTCTCGAGTCATGTGCTTGGTCCTTTGAGCTTCTGGAAGGAGTTTAATGTCAGTTCTTGTGCGGTTTGCTTTTCCACATTTGCTCCTTGCAACTATAATTCAACTATTCAAGAGCAAAATTTTAGCTTAAAGTAATTCAACAGTTCAACACCCAAATCTATTTAAAGCTCTTTTGTTTTCCATGAGAATTTGAAAGGTCAGTCCCTATTGAAAGAAGAGTGAGAAGAAGAGCCTTCCCTAGCTTGTGAAGAGATAATTATGAAGTCTAATCAATTTTGAGTGTCCCGTAAAGAAAAAAAACCAAGTATGATGTTATTCGTGACTGATGGTAGGGTGCTTCTATTCAATCAAGATCGTTCCATCTGAAAGAGATGGTTAAACCTGAACCCCAGAAATCATGATCGTTCAAATATGCAGGATTCGATTGATGTGATCCACTGTCAGGACCGTCGAATTTGAAGGAGAAAGTTGTTCCACTCGTTGATTCTAGGAATAGGAACGAGTGGAAAGGAGAGAGGGAGCGGAGATGGGGTTCTTCTGTTCGTGCAGAGAGATGGGGAAAGGAGGAGGAGGGAGACGACTCATACGAGGTTTGGAGAAAGAGATGAAGTCGATAGATGAGATCTGAATTCTCGTACCAAAAATGCCCTTCCGAAAATTTTTTACCGGTTGTATAAGATGGTGACCGGCAATTTTCCTATATGGTGATCGGCTATTGGAGTGAAACGATCGGCTGTCTAAAATATTGTTTTAATCAGAGCTGTTCAATCCATAAAATCAACGGCTGAAAATGATACTTAAAGAGCAGATTTAGGTGAGAGTATTGGAGTAAACCCCAATTTTTTATATGTCTCGAGGAATTGTTATTGGCATTGTCAAACTAATTGATTGTCAAGTGTTTCACACCCAAAAAAGATTACTTTAAATATCGTTATCCTGCCAAAAATATTTTTTGATGCATTACTGCTAATATAATGATTTCAAAGAGTGAGGCTATAGTATTTCACAAAGCATCAAGTGATACTTTGTTTCAATATTTTTAATTTTGAAGTTCAAACAATCGATTTAAATCATAGAGTATTATCTTCATATTAAAGAGAAATGCTATTATGCTTTGCAAAGCACGTGCTTTGAAATTGTGGACCATTAGATCACGCTTTGTGATTCGTGCGCACATGATGATTGAAGAT
This sequence comes from Eleocharis quinqueflora, assembly GCA_964058865.1. Taxonomy (NCBI): domain Eukaryota; kingdom Viridiplantae; phylum Streptophyta; class Magnoliopsida; order Poales; family Cyperaceae; genus Eleocharis; species Eleocharis quinqueflora. The sequence continues at coordinate 5,297 of CAXKVX010001448.1, forward strand.
CCAATGGTCCACAATTTCAAAGCACGTTCTTTGCAAGGCATAATAGCATTTCTCCATATTAAAATATTCTTAGAGACCAAATTTAATATTTTTAGAATATTTTTACTATTTTTTAAAGATGTGGAAGATCATTTATATTGGATGGTCTAGAGATTCTCTCTTTTAAAAAATAATAAAATATCAAAAAAATGTAAGTTTTGATTTTGAAGAAGATTTAATATAGAAATCATGTTTAACGGTTCAGATCTATCATTTGAACTCTAAAATTAGAGATGTGAAGGTGAAGTATCACGTGATTGATGTTTTGTGAATTATCATAGCCTCACTCTGATCCCAAATAATTAAATCAGTTATTGGGGTTATGCATTCCAAATTACTAGAGGAGGTTCATTTTATATGATGATATATGGAATTTTGTATATGGTCTGATTTTTAAATCAATCAATTTATATATGAAATAATCTTTGTTAAAACAAGGACTCCATTTGTCAGCTTCAGCCAAGGTCACCAGGACTTCATAAATTTTATATATTATTTTGAAATATTTGTTGATACATTATGAACTCTAAAACTGCCTTGATCTTTTAAAATGAAGTGATTCTAAAGTTACTTGTTGTTAATATATCCATAACTTTATTTTTCGGAATTCGATCCAAGAAAGAAATATATATTTAAGAAAATGTTGAATTTTTTAAATTAGACAATTTATGTTAGAAAGTTTGATATTCGGAAATTTTAGGAAATGTGATTTTTTTTTCTTTCAAAATGCTACAAATTAGCATAATAAAAGAACAATTATCTGTAGTTTGTCTTGTTGCATATTAGAGACATCAAACAAACATTTAATTTTAAAAGAGGGGACAATAGAAATACATGAGCTCTCAATTAAATTGAAAAGAGAAAACAATTGGTATTGGATGCGAGGTCATAAGCTATAAAGCTTGCAAAATATATTCATTTTAATGTATTTGTAATTTTGAAAACTTTTTTATTACATAATTTGGATAATATTATTGCAGATTTTATGGTGGAAAGCACATAAAAGCACGATATATAGTACCGTGATAAATAATAAATGTAATGTATATAATGTGGTTAAATTTTACACTTTTTGTACATCGTATAGAAGAGAGAAAACTTAACGGTGAAAACCTATTTTGTAAAATTTTGAATTTCCAAACATAAATTCTTCTGAGCAAGTTGTTTAACATAAAATTTGATCTTTTGCATGCTGAAAAATATTTACACATGCAAATAACAAATGCTGGAAAAAGGGATCAATTCTTGAAAATTGTAAAGTTATAGTGGAGATTTTTTAAACTCTTATATTTCAACTAAATTACATTCAATGAAATTTGGGGGTTTGACTCCAATTTTTTTTTCAAAAAAAAAAAACTCTAAATGAGACATTTTACAAACGGACCAAATAATCACAGAAAAACAAGAAAGAGAAAAAATAATCGTAATGTCTGACCAATATAAAAATTTAATGATCTATTACGTCAAATTTAGCAAAAGAAAAACGAAAAAGAATAATTCAACATATTTTATCTATTGCCAAACCATCGTCTCATAGAAATAAATTCCATCAAAAGCCGGTGCAAATGCAACATGGCTACTCTTCTTCTTCTTCGCCATCTTCTTTTCTCTAGGGCTCTTCTTCTCAACGCACTTCTCTCCTTCGCCATTTTTCTTAGAAGTATCGGACGGTGGTGTCATACCGGGACCGAAGATGTGTGCCGTGCCGGAACAGAAAATTGCCGTTGCCAGTGATTTGTCCATTTTTTTTAAAGAAGTTTTTTTTTTCCTTCTGCTGTTAATTGCTGTAGATTTTGAAGATGAATGAAATATATAAAAGAATGTGAAATTGAAGAAGTTAATGGATGTATTTAAAGGATGGGAGTGCTTGTAATTAAAGTAAAATTAGGAAAAGGAAATTTCCATTTTTATTCTCCTTTTTTTAGACGGAGATGCAGTTATAATAATTTTGGCAACCTTAGAACATATTCCATTTTTAAGATTGGATTACCATTAATACACTAAGACATAATAAAATTTATCTTTGTTTGCTTGACTATCAAGTTATGGATCGGATTTAGTGTCGTATGACACTTGTGTAGCGCATCGTGTGAGCAATTCAGTCGCTTCGAAATTAGTGTCTTAAAAATATTCTCTGATTTGTATCGCTAACGTCAATTTGGATCACTGAAGCTGCCCTGAAATAATGTTGCTCGATAACTGATTCGGGTCCATCCAAATACCACTAGTATGACATGCGGATCATGTATCTCAAGATTGATCTCAACATACATCGGTAATAGTATTACAATTACTTATTCTGATGTAGCAATTATTATTTCAATTGTTGGGTTGCAAATGAATTGCTAATTAAGAAAATTTTATCATTAACAATCAAAAGATTCAAAACAAAGTGATTGTTAAGTTAATTTGTTGCTAATATATCCATAAATTTATTTTGAGGAATTCGATCAAATAAGTAAAAGATATATTAAAGAAAATGATGAATTTTTAGAATTAGACAATTTATATTAGAAAGTTCATATTTAGAAATTTATGGAAGTATATTTTTTTCAAAATGCTAAAACTAGCATAATGAATAACAAAACAATTTACTGTAATTTGTAAGAAAGCATAAAAGAGTTGTACTGCTCTATTTATCTTATTGCATATGAGAACATCAAACAAACATTTAATTTTAAAAGAGAGGATGATAGTTCATGAGCTCTTAAATTAAAAAGAGAAATAAATCACACCAATGGTTAACAAGAGGAATAAATCTAATAAGACTCCTAAATAGAGAAAGATTGGGGATGGTGTCCCTTCCACAGGCGATTTCTAGGGCGAAAGCAGGAGTATTCAACAACGACAACCAAGCTCCATATGCCAAAACCTATAAACCCAGACATGCAATAGGAGAATGGCAGCAAGTGGGATCCCATCGTTCAATATCAAAGAAAAAATATCTACATCCGCTACTTCAAAAACTAAAGCATGATAATAAATGCTTTAGATGCTTGAAACAGGGACACTAGAGAGCAACCTGCTACAACCCTATTAAATGCTTCACCTGTGGTAAATCAGGACATGGTGCAGCAAAATGCCTATTTAATCGGACCAAACCCAATCAAACAATTCAACACAGAGCTCCACTCCCAAAAGTTCATAACAAAACACAACATCCATCCCAAAACCACGCAGCAAATAATCTCAAAAACACTCAGCCTCAACAGCAAAAAATCATGGACCTAGATTTCTTTGACCAAAGGCCAGACTCGGCAGACATTTTCTTCTCAGAAATGTCGGTTCATACGGACGACAATGCTTACTTACAATGAACGGGCATGATAATCATCATACAGGGTGCATCTTCCCCGTATCTGCCACAACGTATGGCAGAGGCACTGGCAGACAACAACATATGGAGGACTGAAGACTTCAATGTGCTGCAATCTAGAATTACACCCTACATTGTGATCTGCCCTACACCTCAGTGCCGTGACAATTTGGTCAGAAATGGCATTTACACGCTGCACAATCCTTATGTGCAGTTTGTAGTTCACGAATGGCGTCCACACTTCGGCATGAGTCACAACCCTCCGACCCATCAAGTATGGCTTACTTTGCAAGGGGTACCTTTACAACACATGACGACAAGCTCGGTTGGAAGAATCCTTCAAGGATTTGGATACCCCATCACCATTCGACCATTCGGCAGGCAATCAGGCAATTTCATGGAGATACTAGCACTGGTGGCCACAGATCATCCAAGAACAATACCGCATAGAATCCGGCTTCGAGAGGGTAGATACTATGCTACAGTTCACATTTCCATAAATAGATGGAGAGAATGGTCAGACGATTCTTTCTATCCATTCAATGAAGAAGGGGCACAAAGATGGAGACAAAATCATCAACACCGACGCCAAGATTGGTCGAACCAAGAACCTCCACCCAGTGGAGCATCTGACTTCAGGAGCTATTCGACAAGGTCTCAACCTGCAGCAGCTTGGAATCATGGAGTAGGCATGATTTGGCAGAGGAAAATGAAAACAGTAGCGAAGTGGATACCAAAAGCCACACAGAAGATGATCACACCGAAATCCTCGGTTGATCCTGCAACGCTGGTGAAATCAATAGCTAAGTGGATACCAAAGGCCACACATAAGATAATCACACCAAAATTTTCGGCGGATTATGCACCGTTGGTGAACCCCTCTGACTTTGGTAACATATCATGGAAATCAATGCAGATAGATGTCAGCAAGCTGCCAATATCAATCAGCGGAATCCATGAGGATTTGCCGTGTGAGATCAAGCTGACATTGACAATCTCACAGCCAATAGGGACCACATACACCTCGAGCCTCACAACATTGTTCCTTGGGAGTATTGAACTACCCAATGGACTGCAGGCATTAATGAACACATTAATGAGCCGTCCAATCATCAGGAATGAGCACATCAATGAGCACATTAATGAGCTGACCTATGAAATGCAAGTATTGAGCAGTGTGTTGCCCTCACATTCGACAGAGCTAACATTTATAAGGCCTACTCAAACAGGTTCCTTGTTGGGCCTCAGCAATGACAATGGGCCTCTCATCTCAGCCACAGAGGAGGTCTCTCACTTGGGCTCACCCAAAGTTCAAGAAATAAATGAAGTAGAGGGAAACAATGATTGCTCAAAGGATAGCACAGCCAGCATAACCTGGAAGGAAAATGTGCCTCCAAATGACTCACCCAGCAAACCGACACAGCCAAGAAGAAGCCCAAGACTACAGGAAAAGATGAAGACACAGCTTACACTCACAGCAAGCAAGAAAGTTGCACACAAGGGGAAGATCAAGAAGCTCCCATTCGATTTGGACAACCAACAGGAACCGCTCAGTCAAGAGCAAGTTAAGGCGTGTTTAGAGACGTCTGGTATCATGGTCGATTACAAGATAGAGAAACTCATTGATGAGGCGATGCTAAACAATCAGGATGACACAACTGAGATAGACACACCTCCCACTACTCCTGAACATGACTCCATCCCCCCTCTGCGTCTCCCGAGGATAGACATGTGGTTGTAAGTTAGCAAGCCTTAGTATGAAGTACAAGTTAGGAGTACCAAGGTTTAAATTGTATTTGTATCCTCACTGTTATGAATGCAAACAAATCGTTATCAATGTTGACATGGAATGTGAGAGGATTGAATGATCAAAGCAAAAGATTCAAAGTAAAATCATTTCTAGCAAAAGCTAGACCTCACTTGATCTGTGTACAAGAGACAAAATTGGATCACATTTCATCACGAATGGGAACGAAAATACTGGGAAAAAGATTGAATCAGTTTGAGTATATCCCGGCAGTAGGGACGTCAGGTGGAGTGCTTATGGCATGGAATACTTCTACTTTTACCCTCATTCAATCTCACATTAGTTTAAACTGCATATCATTGCACCTTCGTATTCACTCAGATAACTCGATATGCACAATCACGGGTGTGTATGGTCCACCGACGACTCGTAATAGACACAACTTCTTCAATGAGCTACAATCGGCACAACCACCTCTACACGTGCCGTGGATGATATTGGGTGATCTAAACCAAACCATTCTGCAAACTGATAGATCTAATAGCGCTAGACGACCTGACAGACCTTTTCAAGCACTCGTTTCAGCACTATCTCTCATTGACTTACCACTACAGGGAAGAAAATTCACATGGTCCAATGGTCGAGAATTGCCATCTTTCGCTAGATTAGACAGAGTGCTCATCACAGCGGCATGGAACACAAAATTCCCAAACAATGCATAGACAACCTTATACTCCTCGCTCTCAGACCACCGTCCAATCCAATGCCTCTGCAAAATGAATTTTCCATTGCCAAACACATTTAAATTCGAAAACAAGTGGCTGCAGATACACGAATTCAAGCAACTGGTTGAACAAGTATGGTGAGAAACAAGCTTGGCAGAAAGTGCAGTGCAATTGAGACAAAAGTTCACTTATCTCAGAAGAGCAATCAAACAATGGGACAGGGATAGAATGGGAAATCTTGATTATCAACAGCACACAATTACACGAGTACTCCAATGGATTACGCTGAGGGAAGAGCATAGGAGGCTAACTACTCTAGAAAAGACCCTCAGAACACTGTTACAACAGAGATCTGAATTCCTGGAAAAACTCAATGAAATAAAGTGGAAACAGAGAACAAAGAATCAATGGCTCAATCTTGGAGATAAGAATACCAGTTATTTCCATGTTGTTGCATCAAATCAAAAGAGAAACAACTCGATAGCCATTATAACATGGGAAGGCCAAACATATGAACAACATTCAGAAAAAGCCAAAGCTTTATTTGATTATTTCTGTTCACTGGTGGGAACTGTACAGCAAGATTCATTTGATTTCCATCACCAAGCCATGATGCAAGAGGCAAATATATCTCATGAAGAGGCGCAGCAATTGGAATGCCCAATCACACAGCAGGAAATAAAGGAGGCGATTAAATCATGGAAGATAGACAAGTCCTCGGGGCCAGATGGCTTCATAGGAGATTTCTACAGTGTTTCAGAATCTTCTTTTGCTAGACATTACAGCAATGTTCCAGTCAGTACATCAAAATCCCCACACCACACTAGCACCTTTAAACAACTCATACATTGTGCTCATACCTAAAAAAAAGAGTGCTACATCCCCACTTGATTACAGACCCATCAGCCTACTCAATGGTATACAAAAGATATACTCAAAGATTATGGCATCAAGATTACATATAGTAATGAACAAGTTGCTGATACCAACACAAACGAGATTTCTTAAGGGGAGATCGATCACACATGGCTTTCATTATGCACAGCAGGTGATTCAAGCGACCAAAAAGCAAGGGGTAAAAATGGCGGTATTTAAGGCAGATATTTTCAAAGCCTTTGACACACTAGACTGGATGTTCCTGCAAAGATGTTTACAAGCTCGAGGGTTTCCTCAATCATTGGTCAGTACAATACACAATAACATTTTGCAGGGAACTTCAAAAATCATCGTTAATTCTGTGGCTGGCAAAGATATCATACTGAAAAGGAGGTGCGCCAAGGAGATTCGATTTCTCCTTACTTGTTCAATATCGCAATCGATTTCTTGGCAAGATGGCTACACAGGCTCAATCAGCAACAATTCATTAGCCCACCATTCCCGGAGTGCAAAACATGGTTGTTATATGCAGATGACACGCTATTTCTCATAAAACCAAATTCAGATCAAATACAAAGGTTGAAACTGGTTTTGGACATATTTGTAAAGATGTCTGGTTTACAAGTAAACATGGCAAAATCTGAAATTTTGGTCACTGCATCCAGTCATCAACAAACAGAATTACTGGCAGCATAAATACAATGCAAGGCTACCCAATTCCCGCTAAAATACCTTGGGCTTCCATTGTCAGACAAAGCACTCAATCGATCGGCATATCAATCTCTTATTGATAGGATACATGATAGACTGCCGGGATGGAAAGCACAACAATTGTCCATAGCGGGACGTCTGGTATTGGTTAACGCAGTCTTGACAACAATACCAACTTACTTCATGACGGTATTTCGACTGCCGAAATGGGTAATTAAAAGAATAGACCAAATACGAAAAACATTCTTATGGCATGGACACAAGACAGACACTCAACAAACCCAGTTCCTATACATGATTGCTTGACAACAAGTAGTTACACCCAAGAGACAAGGAGGACTAGGCATAAGAGATTCGGAGATGACCAATATTGCATTGTTATTAAAATGGGCATGGGCTTGGCAAACAGATCAGGGGGCTTGGTGGAAGGAAGCAACAACAATGGAGAACTCGTGGGATAGGCCATGGGAGGATCAAAATGCATCTAAGTTTTGGAAAGAAATTGGTAACATAATACATGCATACACATGCTCCACGAAACACATCATAGGAAATGGTACAACAACTAAATTTTGGCACGACAATTGGCTAAATTACCCATTGAGCACAGCCTTCCCTACTTTGTATTCAGCATCGGAATAGAAACACAACTCAGTTAGCCATTTCTTTCAACAAGGAAGGTGGGAAGTGTTAGGCCATCAGACATACAATGCAACAAACGATCAGAGGGACAAGCTTCTACACATACTAGATGGGGTAATACTGGATAACAACAGAGAAGACCAAATTTTATGGTTAAGAGGATCAACACACTACACAGTACAATCAATGTACAACTTTTTGAAAGATTCACCAGCCCCTGTGACACACATCCACACATTGTGGAAGATCAAAGTACCTCCACGAGTGCGAGTGTTTGCTTGGATTCTTTTGCAAAACAAACTAACCACTGTGGATAATTTAATCAGAAAAGGGTGGCAACTGATCAATAGATGTGCTCTCTGTGAGAAGGATTATGAAACAGCTGCACACATGTTCCAGACGTGTATTTACACCAAGAATATCAGGAAATACATCAGTGATGAAATTTACAAGGGCACACCGACAGCATACAACACTACACAATCACTCATGTTGATGACAGACACAAACCAGGAAATGCAAACACGAATGTTGGAACTTACAACCGTATTTGTCATCTGGCGTGAAAGATGCAGGCATATTTTCTCAGAGATAGAACATAGCGAAATTCAAACGATTAGAGAGATATGTGGAGAGTACAAGACATGGCTCCGGAATGGCTAGGAGGAATGATGCAGCCCTTGCTTTTTACTTGGATTAATTTGTTTTTTCATGTTTCCTTCTTTTTCTACGTTTTTTCCTTTTTCCTTCTTTTCCTTTTTTTACTTTTTTCTGTTATTTTCATTTTGGCCACAATATCATTGTAAATACTTTCACAGTCGGTCACACACGTGATTGACAAATAAAATTTGGAGGCTTGACCTCCATTTTTTCTTCAAAAAAAAACTAGAGGAATAAATCAGACAATTTGTATCACTGCAAAGCAAATTTATTCATTTAATGTATCTATAATTTGGACAACTTTTTAAATTGCATAATTTGAATGAAGCTAATTCTGCAATGGATCAAAATTAACTTAATTATACTATTATTGATGAGAAAATTAATTTGATTGAACAATTAATGACAACAATTAATCATTGTAATTCATGTATGTTTAAATTTTTTGTTCATAACAAACTCACTCCTTGAATGATATTAAGATCAAATTTGAATGTGAAAAAATTTGAGCAAAAGATGGGAATCTTCTAATTAGTCCCCAAATTTCAAATTGTGATCATTGCAATACAATTTGTTTACATATTCTATTATCACCTTTGTAATATAATTTCCTCAAACATTTGATTTCTACCTCATTATTTCTACCTAGTTCTAAAATTAAAATTTTAAAATTGTATATCTGAAATATAGTCTTAAATAACTCAATTAATTTTTTTATATCATAAATCTCATACTAAAATAATTTCCTCAATTGTTGATATATCAAATTGTTCTTGCTCGTTTAGTTGATCGCGAAATACACGATCGTCGTCGTTATTCGGAGGGAATTAAATAAAATCGAGTCTGAATGATATTTCTTGAAAGTTGTCGTCAACATTTTATTACCATTTTTCTCCCACTATATATGAAAGATTTCCTAAATATCTTCTCCTTGGGATGGAAAGTGCAGGAGTAACAAAAGGGCTTGAGAATAATAATGAAACAAAGAAAACATAATCAAGCTTCTTACGTGGATGAAAATAATTATTAGGAAAATGTTTCGTCGATTCCAACTTCGATCCGCACTGAACGCGTTCAGTTGAATTTCAATGAAAAATTATTTTACTTGTGATGCATGTTGTTTTTATTATTATGTATGTCGTTTTGTTATTGTGCATCTAATAACATGCATAACAGTTCAAATACTTATGATTTATTATGTTTTCGTTATTATGCATATATTTTTGTTATCATGCATGTTATTTATATTATTTTGCATGTTAATTACTTGCATAATAACAAAACAAACACGCACAATAACAAAACCAACATGCATAATAACTAGAATAATTTTTAAAATAAATGCAGCTGGATTCGTCCAGTCCGCATTGATGAGCGTAGCGACATTCGTTTTCAGTGGAGCGTCCGGTCAATTATATGCATAATAACAAAAACAACATGCATAATACAAAAAACAACATGCATCATAACAAAAACAACATGCAAACTGAACTCAACTAGATCTGTTCTGTTGGGATCGATGGAGGGATCAATGAAAGATCGATATATCAGCTCCTTAATTATTATAGTCAGGGAACAAGATTTTTGTCGTACAGTACATTCAGCGTGAAAGATTTAGATCTTCTGTTTCCATCAAGATTCCTACTTTTCTAAATTTATAATAGCCAACTCTACTGAATCAAATATGAATCGTTTGTTTGTTGACTACAATGTAGAAAATATGAAACGATGCTTACTGCTGTACAGTGGAGGATAGACTTCCTATAACCATGAGAGAAGGGATATGGAGAATGGGGGGGGGGGGGGGGGGGGGGGCTTACTGCCCCAACATTTCTCATATGCAGCGATTTTTCTTAATTAATGTTACATTTTTTCTGTAAATAACGACATACGCATCCTCTAATAAATTTTGGGTAAATTTAGAATACATTTTTCTTTACTAATGTTATAATAGTTGTTTGTTTTCCGATTCTCAACGCTACTAAACGCTACTACAGTATTTTTGACATGTTCATACAATAATTGCTAGAGCACTGTTGCATTGCAGTGCTCACTTCTCATTCCGCTAAAGGGATATGAATTCCTAGGACTGTGATCTCAAATTCTCAACTCAGAGTTCGAGACGTCCTATGATCATTAGTAACTACTTTTCCCGATTCCTATGTTTTTGGCTTCTCGCCTGTTTCTAAGTCCAAGTTCTAACTTTTAACTATCATGCAATGAACTTTTAGAATAGCGATTGAGAATGATGGATATTGTAATTATATTCTGATTAATTGTTCATTTATTTGAGATATACAACAAAGCTTTATATACTTCTTCTAGAAATTATTTTAAAAAACACTAGAATAAATTCTGGAGTTTTGTAACGAACCAACGACATTCTTTATTATGCAGCACTAATAACTCAATCTAATAATGAATATTATTATGTTAAAAAATGTAATAGAATTTTTGCTTATCTTTTGTTGAATTATCTTTATAAAAATTCTTCTTTTCTTATTTAATATTAATAAATTATTATATAATTACTTCATCATATTATTCATTATTGTCTATATTTTTTAGATTTGACCTTTTAGATCTCGACCATCCTAAATCTAAAATTCTGACTCCACTCCTGATTGTAGCTTTAATCCATAGTAAGCTTTGCTTTCGTTGTATATTCAATTTGTATGGTAGATATATTAGAAAAAATGTTATTTAAAAAAGAAAATAAATATGTACATATTTTCTCAATTATTTAGATAGTTCATGTAATTGTCATAAAATCGTTAAAACTCAAATGGTAATATTTTCTCAACTATTTGTCTAATGCTTTAAAACTATTGTTTTGAAGCAACCAATCCCATCAAATATTGGAACAAAATTGATTCCTCTTTTTTGCTTCATCTCTCTCAATTTTCCCCATTCAATGAACTCGTTTTCACGTTCTGCTTCTCGCCATTCTCAAAGATCTTATCCGCTGGACTCATCGTGTAAGGAACAACAATCTTGAATTCAATCGTTGAACTTGATAACGGTCTGGAGAGGGGGGAAGTATTAAATAAAAAGGAAGTAAGAGAAATGGGCCTTAAGGGAGTGCATGTTGGGCTGAGCATTGGGCCTCAAAATAGAATCGGGACAAGCCCTGATAATGTAGCACAAATATATCCAGTGGCAGAATCTGCAGGTGAGCTCGCTGTGTCATCACTGGACAATTCAAGTAAATAGAAATGGAAACGAACTTGAAGGTTGTTAGGAGTCACTGATCATGCCGTTACCCGTCAGGAGATCTTCAATCTTCTTAGTTAATTACTTTGCATTTTACTTAATTATCATTGTAAAAACAACCTGTATAAATAAAGGCTGAGGAGAGAAGGCTAAAGACCATGATTCTAGATTCAATTACTCAAAATACTTTTTTTTATTTTCTAGTCACTGTCTTGTAATGTCTTAACTGATTCTCAATAAAGATTTATTCAAAATCTCATCTTTCTGTATTTTAATTGAATTTTGCAATTCTCTATCAATTGGTATCAGAACCAGTGACCTAGTCCCCGATCAATAATTTCCATTTTTATGCCCAAAACTGGCCATGGAAAACCTCCAAGCACAGTTGAACCAACTGCGTGTTGATTTTGACAAACGATTAGTTTTCACACTTGAGCAAATGTGTCTTAAGGATGTCCAAGCTCAAGAATTGCTCCTTCGAGTTGTCAATACCCAGATCCAAGATGGACAAGCACAATTCACCCGATATTTCGCTAAAAAAACTCTCTGAGATGGAGGTTCGATGGGAGACTATTCTTCGTGGTCATCAGCACAGATCTGATGAGAAAGGAAATAGTCCAAGATTTACGCTTTCTAGTCACAGAAATCTACCTATCAGACCCCATGGACCCAATCTAGCACCTGGTGACAACCATCATGATCCTCGATTCACCTTACCTAGGACTGACTACACTGCTTTCATTGAGACCAACCCTTTAGAATGGATCAGACGATTTACCTCTTATTTCGATCTATACAATGTACCTATTCTGTTTAGGGTACAATTGTCTACTTTACACTTCAAGAATAGAACAAGTGAATGGTTTGAAGGGTACTTGTTAGAACACAATCTGCCTGATTGTCCAACTCTCACTAGATGTATTCTTAAATGATTGCAACCTAGTACAGTGCACACTGCCCTTGAGGAGCTGAAAGCTCTTAGAACATAGAAACAAGTGATGCTGAAATTTATACGGAACATTCTAAGAAAATAAAATCAAGACTTCTCTTAGAACATAGAAACTTCTCAGAAAAGGAATTTGTTGATTTTTTTTACAGGAGGGTTAAAAGAAGAAATTAGACCTTTTGTGAAGGCATTTAAGCCAAATTGTTTGGAAGATGCTTATGAAAATGCCTTACGCATGGAAACAACACTGGATACCCAACTTAAGAGGCTGAAATATGTCTCTAGACCACCTACTGTCTTTTCTTCTTCCCAACCGCGCTATTTTCCTGTAAAATTGTTGATCAAAAGGGTATATATGCTTCTACTTCCTCCATACCATCCATGTTTGACTAGAAAAGGGCTTTGGAGCTGTGTTTCAAATGTGGGGAAAAATATGTCCCTGGTCATCAGTGCAAAGTTCGAGTACAAATGTTGCTGGGTCATGAAGATTCTGAGGAGGTGCCTCATCACCTCGCTGAACTTAGTGACATGACCTTACCAACCATAGAACCCATAGCAACTGAAGAAGCGATAGTCTCCCTACACTCCACTAGTGGCATACCCTCTTTGAACACTATGAGATTTAAAGGGCAAATTGGTAATAAGCATATTTATGCCTTGGCTGATAGTGATTCAACTCACAGTTTCATTGACCCAGGGGTGCTGCAAGGTCACAAATGCACAGTGTTGGAAACCCTACCCATGATTGTTATGGTGGCAAATGAGAGAAAAATGGTTACAAATTCGAAATGCATCTCAATTTTTTTTTTCAATACATGGTCACTACTTTAGCACTGACCTCAGACTCCTTCCTATCACTGGTTATGATGTCATTTTGGACATTGATTGGCTTTCTACTCTTGGTCCTATGAAAATTAACTGGGGTAAACAATGGATTGAGTTTGAGCATGAAGGCAAACTAGTTAAACTTCAAGTTCAGAAGGAAGCAACCCACATTCATGTGTGCTCAGAACTTAACATCCAAAAGGAACTCAAAGCTAACAATGAGATTCTACTAGCTCAGGTATGGCTTTGTAGTGGATTTGAGACAGTTGTATCGTGCAAGGACCCTTCCTTACAACACATATTAGATAACTATTCTAGTGTTTTTACACCAGTGGAATGGCTACCTCCCAAGAGAGACATTGATCATAGAATTATATTGATGTCGCATACTAAACCAGTAAATCTCAGACCATATAGATATTGGCACTTCCAAAATATTGCACTAGAAAAGATTATTGAAGAATTGTTAGCCACTTCGGTGATCCAACCCTCAACTAGTCATTTTGCCTCACCTTCCTTGTTTGTTAAAAAGAAGGATGGTACTTGGAGACTTTGTGTTGACTATATACAGTTGAACTTTTTGGCTATCAAGAATAAATATTCCATTTCCATAATTGATGACCTTTTGGATGCACTGCATGGTGCTACCTACTTTTCTAAGGATCTCAAGGCTGAGTATCATCAAATAAGAATGCACAATGGAGATATTCCAAAAACAGTCTTTAGAACTCACGATAGGCACTATGAGTATTTAGTAATGCCTTTTGGCCTAACTAATGCTCCAACCACATTTCAAGCTTTAATGAACTCCATATTTAAACAATTTTTGAGAAATTTGTTTTGGTGTTTCTTTTTTATATCTTGATATTTAGCACTACCCTAGATCTCCACAAGGAGCATCTGTCTATTGTATTGGAGAAACTCAGGGAACACATACTCAACGCGAAATTGTCTAAGTGTGAATTTGGTCTCCAAACAATAGAACATTTTGGACATATTAGCAGTGCTAATGGGGTTGTCACAGATCCAAAGAAGGTTGAGGCCATGGTCTCTTGGCCTATTCCTACTTCAGTCAAACAATTAAGGAGTTTTCTTGGGTTAACTAAATATTACAAGAAGTTCATACAACATTATGGCCTCATAAGTAAACTCTTAACCAATCTTTTGAAGAAAAATTCCTTCTCTTGGAATTCTGAAGCCACAGTGGCATTTGAAAAACTTAAGAAAGCTCTGAGTACAGCACCAGTCTTAGCTTTACCAAATTTTGAACTTCATTTTACCTTGGAGACTGATGCTTGCACACTGGGATTGGAGTTGTATTGATGCAAGAAAGGAGACCAATTGCATATCTGAGTAAGGCCTTAGGAGTCAAGAACCAACAATTATCTACGTATGAGAAGGAGTTCATTGCATTGTTGACAACAGTAAAGAAATGGAGGCATTACTTGCAAGGAAGGTCTTTTGTGATCAAAACTGATCACATTAGCTTCAAACATCTATTAGAACAAAGATTCACCCACACCTTGCAACATAAGGTCTTATGTAAATTCTTGGGGTTAGATTACACTATCCAGTATAAGAAGCATGAAGAAAATAAAGTTGTTGATGCTTTGTCAAGAAGAGTGGAACTTGGAAGGGGCAATACAGTCATGGCTATCACTGAGATTTTACCTAGTTGGTTAGATGAATTAAAAGCTAGCTATACACAAGATGATCGGGCTACTATGGTGCTAGCTAAAGTGCATAATGGAGAACAATTGGATACCAATATTACTTGTTTACAAGGATATCATTAGAAAGGAAACCAAGATCTATGTAGGTCAACTCATAATTCGAGAGAAAATGATCCAGGTGCTACATGATTTCAGTTTTGGAGGACACTCTGGCATATTGGGCACTTCCAAAAGAGTAAAGAAGATTTTACATGACCAGGGATGAGACAGTCTATCCTGACACATGTGAGTAGTTGTGAACTATGTCAAATGAACAAATCTGAGAGAACTATCAGTCCTGGTTTATTAAAACCAATATCCATACCTGAAGGAGCATGACAAGTACTCACCATGGACTTCATTACTGGCTTCCCAAAGGTAGAAGGTAAAGTTGTGATGTTGGTCATAATTGACAAATTTACAAAATAATGCAATTTGATCACCTTATTACACACATTAAAGGCATCTAAGGTAGCACAATTATTTCTAGACCATGTGTACAAACTACATGGTTAACCAAACAAAATCATAATTGACAGTGATCCCATCTTCACAAGTGTTTTTTGGCAAGAACTAACGGAAAAAATGGGGGTTTGACTTAACTTTAGTACTGCATACCACCCTCAAACAGATGGCCAAACTAAGAGGTTAGACCAATGTGTGGAGACCTACTTGAGATGCATGATTTTTCAAAATCCAAGGCAATGGGTGAAATGAGTCTCATTAGCCGAATGGTGGTATAATACCAATTTTCATACATTCCTCGAGACTACTTCTTTTGAGGCCTTTTTTGTTAAATAACCACTTCAGTTACCCCTTGGTGATATCCCCAAGAGTAATAATTCCATGATGGATACAATCTTGAAAAAAGACATGAAACACTCAAGGCTCTCAAATCTCACCTCTCAAAGGCTCAGGTCAGAATGATTTTATTTTTAGACACGAGAAGAGTTGAAAGACATTTCATTGTTGGAGATTGGGTGTATCTCGGGTTACAACCCTACAGATAAGTGACTACACTCAAAAAGGGTGTATGTCAGAAGCTTAGACCCCCAGTATTATGGTCCCTTCAAGATAATTGAAAATGTGGACAATTTTGGTTACAAATTGAACTTACCAATTGGTACCTTGATTCATCATTTTTTTCATGTGTCTCAACTCAAGAAAAATATGGGTGAAAAGCATGAAATTCGACCTCATTACCATTAATTGGACCAAAGGAAAAACTTCGAATCGAACCACTAGCCATTTTTGGAAGGAGGTTGATAAAAAAGAACAATACAGTTGTACCTGAGTTATTGGTGAAATGGTCTAACCTGGCTGACGAAGATGCCACTTGGAAGGATTATGCTTTCATTCAACAACAATTTCCCAATATTAAATTTGAGGACAAGTCTATTTTGGAGGGTGGGGGCAATGTCAGAAACATCAATCTTGAATTCGACCGTTGAACTTGATAACGATCTGGAGAGGGAGGAAGTATTAAATAAAAAGGAAGTAAGAGAAATGGGCCTTAAGGAAGTGAATCTGCAGGTGGGCCTTAACGATCTGGAGAGGGAGGAAGCATTGGGCCTCAAAATAGAATCGAGACAAGCTCTGCTAATGCATCACAAACATATCCATTGGCAGAATCTGCAGGTGGGCCAGCCATGTCATCACTGGATAGTTCTGAAAAATAAAAACGAAGACGAACTTGAAGGTTGTTAGGAGTCACTGATCAGGTCGTTACCCATCAGGAGGAAAGATTTTCAATCTTCTTAGCTAATTACTTTGCATTTTACTTAATTACCGTTGGTAAAAAACCTATATAATAAATGCTGAGGAGAGAAGGCTAAAGACCATGATTCTAGATTCGATTACTTAAAATACTCTCTATTTCTAGTCACTATCTTGTAATGTCTTAGCTAATTCTCAATAAAATTTTATTCAAAACCCCATTTTTCTCTATTTCAATTGAATTTTGCAATTCTTGCTTTATCACATCGCGGGGCCAAAAGTTAGCGTCATGCCAGAGCCGAGGATTGCCACAGCTAAAAGTTTGTCCATTGATATGATTTTTTGAGGCTACGAAGGAAAATGGGAAATTGAGAATAGAGAAATTGGAGACGCATTGTGATGTATTTAAGGCGGCACTTGATTTCTATAGGGGTTATAGAATTTGATGAGAATAGGAAGTTTCTGATTTGGTTTTGAATTTCCTATTTTATTCTCTTTTTTACGGAGAGGTCATTTCCAAATGTTTTTAGTTCTTTATTAATAAGCCAATTAAAGATGCTTTTCCATTTTAAGAATTTTTATGGCAAATCTGATATATGTAATTCTGTTTATTTAAAGATGTCTTTCTTTAATAAAATGATTAATTCTGCTATGGTTCAAAATTAATATGAATCACCCTATTATTGATAACAATCAACAGCCAATAATAATCAACGACCAATAATAATCAAAGGCTGTGTAATCAGGATTGATTACAGTACATTCAATTTCTGATTAACCAATAACCATCCCTTTAGTGCCTCAAACTCTCAATGTTGTAATATTTCTTGCAATGCATCGGGTGCTGCCATAGTTGATAGTTTCTCTGCCATAAAATTATGGCATGCATCTGAGTCGTCCCGTTAAAATTCAACGTGCCGGATACTAGGATATCTTTTAGGATGCTTTTGAGATTTGAATGAACGGTCCAAATCATGTGTCATAGTTATAACATGGATACATTATAGCTGGGGATGGGAATTTCACATAGTATAGGTTAGAATGCAAAAAGTATACTTATTGCATATTATGTAGTATAGTAGCCAACGTCTTCATTCGCACCAATCTATTGTAGAACATCAACCAAGTTACCTTAACAGTGCTCTAATTACATTTTATCTTCTAATACTAACGGGCATGCCTAATTTGCTAAATAGACCTCATCAACTCATTAAACTCCTAAGAAAATGAGGAAAATACTAACAGAAGCAACTTACTAGATAAAATAAGTAGCAACTAGTTTGTGGACTTCATACAGGGCCTAGGTCATAGTTTCAGTTCGCTTTTTTTTTTCTTCTTTCTAATGACTATCAATTTGGGACCCCAATGGGTTTTTTATCTAATTTATAAATCTAAAATCCAGCTAAACTTTCAATTTGAAGCAGGGCATAACACACAAATAATCAACAGATTAAGAGAAAGAGGACTCAAATTTAGTTGCAGCACATCAAATGCTGCCATTATTATTAATATTCAAATTGTTTTATTCACCACACACACACACATCTATTAGTTAATTTTTCAAACTGAAACACACACACACAACAATAACTAGCACAGCATCACACACATCACATCATCATCACATCACTGACTCTTTTCAAGGAGCCGCTACATTTTCCTTCGCAAGGGGTGCAGTTTCCTCCCCGTCAATCCCAGGTTTGCTGCCTTCAACACCCATACTTAGCAGAGTACGCTCCCACTCTTTGGCCGGACCCTAATCACACAAAATAAAATGTAAACGAAAGAAGCATCAATAATAAGATAACAGAACAAGTGATACATCAGAAACCACCTGAAAGAGGATGATTATTTGGTTATACTGAATATATATGTGCCATGTCAGCAACACATTCTCTTTTCTTTCTTTTGTTCTGTGTACTCTTTTTGTTGTCATTTAGATGGTTTATTACCTTCCACGAGAGGTCCCGAGCCATGCCATACTGAATCATTTCTTTGTACACATCAGTGCCGATGACATTGATGGCCCGCTTGAGAGTTTTGACGACCTTTGAGACATCAGCAGGGTCTACTGATTCAAACTGGAAAAAAGAAAAACAATTTCATTCAAGTTAAGGAACCTGTGTAAATAATAGTTGATGGTCTCAGCATATACTAAATTGTGCATACCTTGGTACTGAAACGACCCATATGGAAGCCATTTTTCCCTTCTATGACCGTGTCGACGAGTCCTCCAGTGGAGGAGACTACTACGGGCTGAATAAAACAGTGTCAGAGGTCTGACTAATTTCTTCATAATTAACAAAAACAATAATCTCCTAGTTTGTGGTTCTTGTTACGAAGTACCAGAAAAAGACGAGGCTTATTTGACTTCTTACAGAAAAGGGTGGCAACAAACATGGTCAATCATCTTGGTCATTAATAGAAGAAATAGATTTTAGAGCCATGCATTCAAATTTTCGGTCAACCCAAAAATCCCAATTAAAAACCCTCTAGATCTCAGCAAGGAAACCAACTTGCAAGTTATTCCAGAACAACTCAACCCTAGAGTATCCACCATAATCATTACAGGTGCCATTTCAATATATAATAACAAGGTGTGTCTACAAACAAACAATCTGCAACTAACATCAATCCTTACAGCATTGTATACCAGCTATATACTCGATATACATTTTCTTCGCAGAACTATCAATGCTTTTGAAATATTCTATTTTTTTCGTAGTTCTCACAGTTGGTACTGGGTGCCCGGCAGGATTACAACCCCTAAAAGTATGAAGAGCTAAGAAGAGAAGACATACCGTGCCATATCGCATGCCTTGGAGCTGGATTAAGCCACAAGGCTCAAACCGACTAGGCATCACTAACAAATCAGAACCAGCCAACATCTGATGGGCCAATGCAACACTGAAGGTTGTTACTGCCCGGACTTTGTTTGGGTACATTGCTTCAATGGCCTCTAGTTGACGTTGCATTTTTTCCTTGCCAGTTCCCTAGTTTTTTTTTTTTTGGCACAAACAAAAGATTTAAAGGAAAAATGTTTAATACAACAACACAAGCATTTGAAATCATCAAGTAATGATCAACACGGACCAAAAAGAAACTATAAATGTGAACAGGTCCTAAGAAAGCGCAAAAGAGGATCACCATAACAGATGCTTTGGTCTTTAAAAGATGACTAAACTAATGCTTTCTTGCCCTTGCTAGGAAAATAAGAAAATAGTGCCGTAGTGACAGCATTTCCTCAGAAGAAACTATCAGAAAAGGCATGAAGTGTATACCAGATCTTCTAAAGGTTTCATTTGTATTAACCCACCTTGCATATATCAAATTTTGTTCTAGGGCTGTTATTACAGTACTACAATAAAAGTTCTTCTGGGCGTGTATTCTTACGAGAATGACGACTTGGACATTTCCGTCCATAAGTTCAGGGATTGCAGCAGCGAGAATGTCAGGTCCTTTCTGCTCCTCCAGACGACCGATGAAGCCAATCAAGGGAATGCTACGGTCGACAGGGAGTCCTGCCTCTGCCTGCAGTGCCTCCTTGTTCAGAGCTTTCGCTTCATTCACCTGTATTTAAGAAAGAATGAAATCACTAAGTTAATTCTGATCATGACCATGACTTCATATATGATGCTCTATTGCACAAAAAGATTAATTGGCCTTTTGTTTTGAATTTAATTTTGATTAAAGAAGAATAGAACTTGAAAGGTCTAGAACAATTTGCACGCAGCATGATACCATTCCGAAACAACGGGTGCATTTTCATTTATGCTTGATAACTAAGATAGGATTTAATATCAAATTAGCTAAGTACTACTTACAGTTGTGGCATCATAGTTAATGGCAATAAACTTGTCAATAGCCGGGTTCCACTGGTTGATATCCATGCCGTTAACTATACCTTTTATAGTCGGCTGTTTTGACACAATGTACTGGTCCAATTCAATACCAGAAACTGTACAGAGCTCCTCCGCATAATATGGGCTAACTGTTAGTAGCAAGTCACACTCCATTACACCTGCTTTCATCCAGTTGAGTTTTGTTCCCTTCACTGGTATATCGCTCCTGAAAAATCATTTATATTTTAGGTTCTCTGATGTTATATGAAATGGTACAAATTCAACTACAAATAAGAAACTTCATACTCATCATGGAATTCAAAAGATGGTTTGAAGTTATCAGGGAGATTAAGAAGGGCAAAGTCATTAAAGCCAAACCGGCCCTGGTATGAGACGTTGTGGATACAGAAAGCCACCTACAATTAAGAAACAAAGTAAACAATTGAACCTGAATTTTTTTTTCTCATCAAGTTAGAAGTTGAAGGAAAAGGAAATTACCTTCGCATTGGCATAAATTCCATGAGGCCGGTATTTGCTTTTGAGGTAACACGGGAGAACAGCAGTGTGCCAGTCATTACAAACAAACACAACATCTTCTCCTATATAGACAAATCATAAGATGCGTGAATTTTTTAGCATAATACAGGTAAATATGTTAGACTAAAATTTGAATAAATTATTGTCTGACCGTATGGTCCAGAGAAGTTCTTGTTGCTCAGATTAAGAATCCTAGGTGCCTCAAGAGCAGCCTGAATCGATAAATACAATCAAACATATTTCTACATCATCATAAAAAACATGTTTTACTTTTGAGAAAACAATTTTACAAACCAAGCTTAGCAGGCAGAAGCGCAACTGGTTATCTTCATAGTCAGTACCAGCGATGGGGCCATAGATCTTACTACCAGTCTTGCCCCACACCTGAATATTTCAGATAAAAACATAATTATTTTCATAATTATATTTGACATAGGAAGTATAATGCAGATAAGCAAATAAAGATGAATGAAACATAGAATGAAAGAAGACCTTTTCAAGAAACATTGGGTGGTCAACAAAGATTCGGTCAACACCTCTCTTATAACAATGGAAATATCGCACTGTTTCGTATCTATCTCCAATTTTAAACTACACACAAAATCATATTCTCAAATTAGAAATACAAAGCATATTAACAACTAAATTGATAATTGATATACTGAAATGAAGAAAAAAATTGAAACATTACCTCAGCCAGGACGCTAGTATCCCAGGCATCACTGTACTGGTCATACCTTGGGCTAACAACCATGATTCTGTGTCCATTAGCCTACATAAAGAAACTTAATAAGCTACAACTTGATTTAAACAGCATTTGCTGTTATTCTTTTTATAACAGCAACAACTCTTTTTTCATCTTGTTGTTTCATCAAAGCTACTCACATTGTAGAAAGCCTAATAAATAACAACTTTAAGCCCCTTCAACCAGTTTGACATATAATTTTCTCGTTTAAAAAAAAAAAGTAAAATAGCTATATTTTTTTGGCACTTTCGAAACACACACACAAAAGCTACAAAATTACCGCCATGGCAGGGGGAAGGCCGCCTAGCACGTCACCAAGGCCTCCAGTCTTGCTCCAAGGCGCCATCTCAGCACTCACGAAAATAACCTTCATCCCCTGTGCCATACTTGTGATGTTTTCAGTTTTTACATCACTTGCACTGTGTATTGCAGTCTTCAGGGTTGGGTTCATGGCACAAGACCTGACTTGGAGCTGCTCGACCAAGTTGCCAGCCCTGAGCACAGGGCACGCAGCAATTTTAGCCTTGCCAAAGAATCTAGATTTGCACTCAGACTTGGCACAGGCACACTTGGATATGAACTGGGATGCATTTAGAGTTGCCATATCTGGTTTTTGTTGCTGTAAAAAAACATTAAATGTAAGTTTCATAAAATACTTGTTACTATTTCCTTTGTTATTGCTTTTTATTCATCAAATCTCAGTTTCAAACAGTATATTTTTACAAATATTGTGAACCTCCAAATACCTAAATTTGTAAAAATATGGCCAATCCACGGACCATCTCAATAAGAAAAATTAGAAGATAGAGAAGTTTTTTTTCTAATTTAAATTTTAAATCAGATGAAAGCCAAGGCAAATCCTACGTCTTTAATCAAATTTCAGATTTGTTACGTTATAAATTTATATTTCGACAAAATCAATGTTGCTTTGTGCCAAACAAATACAAACACCCAGAGCAACTCAGTTAAACGTTCAACAATCCCAGAAAACCAATCTCAACTGCAAATCAAGTCATACCTTCAAGGAGCTTAGATCCCAACAATTCAATGAGTCATGAATTAATTCTACAAGAGATGGAAACCCTTGTAAGGGATTACATCGCCAGATCCATGAACTGCCTAAACCCCTAGAAATTATGAAAAATTTCAAAAAAAGGAAATATATTAAAATCAAACCTTTGCTTCGCAGGGTGAGATTCCTCTTCTCTTGATCCTCCTTAAACTAAAGAAGAAATCAGATGAGCACAATATAGTCTTGAAGGGCGAGAAGGGTCGGAAATCACACACTCACACCTCAATGGCACATTGTTCCAGCCGGAGGCCTCGTTATTTGTAACCATGGGTATCACAAGCTGCCAAATTGTCACGCATTGCATCCTAAGTGATTGCTTGTACGCATCATATGCACCTAACTG
The DNA here is from genome assembly GCA_964058865.1 of Eleocharis quinqueflora. Classification (NCBI taxonomy): domain Eukaryota; kingdom Viridiplantae; phylum Streptophyta; class Magnoliopsida; order Poales; family Cyperaceae; genus Eleocharis; species Eleocharis quinqueflora. The sequence continues at coordinate 28,964 of CAXKVX010001448.1, forward strand.
AGGCCAAATTGCCACGTGTTGCATTCTAAGTGATTGCTTGTATGCACCATATGTTACCTACCTGAGGCCAAATTGCCAGCACTGCATTCTATGTGATTCCTTGTACGCACCATTTGCTACCTAACTGAGAGAAAAACGACAATTTTGAATAAACTAAAACTACTTCCTTCTTTAACAATAAAAATTACAATTTTGGTTTTACCAAAATAGAAATATTATAATGTCGAAATGGTTATTATGAAAACATATGTATTGGAAGAAAATAGCACGAACTATTCTAAAAGTTGAAATAAGAAAGAGGGGGAAATGAAGAGCAACATTGGACAATTCCATTCACCATTCTCGGTAGAATTTAACTGTAACTGTAAACATTTTTCCTTTTTTGAAAAAGGGGGTCTTGCCACATAAATTAATTAATTGATAATATATAGTGTAATACATTCCAAGTGAAAGGACAAAGAAAAGAAATGATGCAAGAACACTTGTTAACCGTCAAAAAAACATAAAGAGTACAAGCAAGGAAAACCTCGTCAAATGCACCAAATGCTTGCACTCAAAATATATGCAATTTAGCTAATCTGGTGTTTATGCTAAACCTTCATGCAAGGTAGGTAATCAAGTATCTAGTAACATGCACTGACATATATTTTTCTAGTACCATGTATGGGTTGTAGTTGGAGCAGATTTGCGCATAGTGTTAAAACATATTTGTATCCCTATTTCATAAAGAAGATATGAATACAAATTAGGAAAACAGAGAGATGTTAAAATTCAAACCAAATCTGCTTTAGACAGATATGGAAATCGGTGTGGATAATTAATAGATACGAATATGAAACGAAATTTAATGGATACTACTTATAACATATAATGATATAAACATATAGTAACAATAGTATTTTAATAGAACAAAATAAAATTTTAAATAATGAAATTGATCAAAGGATATGTATATATTAGTTGATACTTGATATTCATAATACATAGAAGTATATAAAATATGAGGGTACTTCAACAAGAACAAAAGAGAAAACTAGAGATTGAAATGCACAAATAGTTTTTTTTTTACAATTTGAAACCGAACAAATAAGAGAACTTATAGCACTTGCTATAATTTAAGATTCAGACAATCTGGATATCTGCATTATTTAATTCGAAATCAAATCCGTATCCGTATTTTTATAAGCATAATTTTTACATATATGAATACAGATAATTTATTTATATATCTAGAGAGTATATTTACAAATACATACAAAAACAGAAGAAACATATAAATATTCATTCCGCTAACACCCTTTATACAAAGTCAAATTATTATCCGATGTGTATTAAATTATCATGCATACATTTAAAATAACATATTTGTATTTCTAATTTAGCAGAATGCATAATCTCAAGGATTATAATATGCCACAATTAGTAATTTCAAATGTGCAAAAATTGTTCGATATAAAAAATTTAGGAACTGACTATCAATATCCTGCAAATAGCATTAGTAGTAATAAATCTTCAAAAGAGCTTGTCTTTCTGACGCAGCTCATCTTTCTGACACGAACACAGGATCTTGATAGTCAAGTCCTATAATTTAAATTAAAATATTTCTTCTTTCAGAACTAATGTAAGTTTGACAAGTTATTGTTCCTCAATTTAAAAGTACTTACACTTGAAAGACATATTGATGTTTATCTGGATCATGTGGGTGCTCAGAAATACAGAATCTCCAATTAAATATTTATAGAGCACAATATCAGCCCCTTAGTATACATTTTAAATAATACTTCTAGGGTCACATTTATTGAAATTCCCACTTAAGGGCGGAGTTCTGAGCAAAATATAAAATTCTCTCACATTCACACCCTAAACCTTGTTAGACCTTGCAAAAAATGCAAATCACCCAGAAATTCAGATGGCACCAGGATAGTAATATAAATGCATTACATAACTGAACCAATTAGAGCAAATGTTGAGAAGGTCATAAGGGACTCAAATGGAAACTCCATAATTCAAACTGACAGCCACAACAAACAAACAAACCAAGACCAACAAGGCAAGGCAAAAATCAATGCAGCCAAGAGGTAATTACTCGCAAAAAATAAAATTATAATAATATGCAAGCACAGAATCATGGTAGCAGTTCAAGTTCAACATAGAAAGTCAACAAGTACCAAGGCAATTCACTAGCCTAGTTTTAGCTTACAACTAATTGGGTACAGACAGAGTTACAAAAGATTGAGCATGCAAACGAAGATCACCTTTTATTTGGTTTAGGGATGAACAAATTGATCATGGTATGAAAAGGTACCAAAAAGGAATATAGGATCCTCGTCAAAATCGAATTCAACAAGATAAAACACACTTATTCAGCAAGTCTTTTCCAGATTCAATTCTATGAAAATCTCATGGGGTTCCAACTGGCATGAAATAGTATCCTGATGGACTTCTTCCAAAGTTCGAGATCAAAACCAATCTAGTAACTAACCTCGATTAAGCCTATCTATTGGCCAAAAGAAACACCGATGTACTTAAATATATTAAGTCAGCCTTGACAGACAACAAATGAAATAAGGTTCATTGCACAAATGGCTTCAGTTATCCAGCTCTCAAACCAAATTGCTGACAGCCTGACACAACTAAACAATTCAATCTTTATTACAAACCAAGACAATGCCAAGCATAGTACGAACTTAAGCATCTCAATATGAAGTTTAAGTCAAATATGGCAGACAAGAAACACTCTAGTATTAACAGGGAGAATTAGAGAGTATACATTACCACATAACAAAAGAAAAGTTTGGTCTCTAGCTGCTGTTCCCCTCCTTGGTTTTGCTCTAGTTCTCCCTCTTCCTCCATCCAGATTAAGACCCAGCTCCACCCATACAGCAACTGCCATTGACAGTATCTGGCCAGTTACACTGTATGACTGTCCAAATAGGTGTGGCAACATAATCTGATCCATTACACATTTACACTCTGGGGCATGCGACACCACACAGTGTAAGTGGTAAGAGAGTTCATGGGAAGGAACCTAGGTTTGGCATCTCCGGGGAAGTGACAATGAGAAGAGGATAGGAGAAGCGGAGGAAGAAAGTGGAGAGAGATAGAGTGGGGTTGTACCGTGGGTAGCCAGTGCCAAATAGAGAGAGAGAGAATGGAGGAGGAGGAGGAGGAGAGAATGGAGGAGTCTCGGGCCTCAATTCTATGGAGCCGACGGGGCGAGAGAGAAGGGGGGGGTAATGAGAGGAAGCAAGTGTCCCTTGCACTGTGCTTCAGCCTTCAGAAAAGGTCAGAGGAAAGTAGGCGATGGAAGTAGGAAATGGGAGGGACAACTTTTGCGGGCGTACTTCCTTGCTCCGCCACGTCAGAATTTGCCCGAATCTTAATAAGATTTTGAAAGAGCAGGACTTTAAAAGGATCGGGTTTTAGAAGGGCCAGATTTGTTTCAAAAATACAAGCTCTTATTTATCCGGCCTTTTCAAGCTCCGACCTCGTCCAGTCCTGATCCGGCCCTATGCAATCCTGATCCACGTCAGTCCCTCGGATCCTTATCATTTATAAGGTTTTGTTAAGCATGCTAGCATTTTTCTACTTTGTGTTTGAGAATTGAGAGTTGAGACATTGTCGCCGTGTCACACTGAGACTTGATGGGAATGGGACCCACACGTTAGAAAGAAGAGTGTTTTGATGGGACCCACACGTTCGAAATTTATACAGATAATAATACAAATATAAATGATTATATCAGCCTTAAGCCTTTCAGTTTCAGTAGACGACATGTTTCTGAATTTTTTTCGTCACTCAAAGAAAAAAAAATGAAACCCTTACCCGACCCTAACCCGAAGCCCCGAGGGCCTGATAAGAATCGGGCCTTAGAGGGGCCGGATCTATTTCTCAATTATAATTGATTTTGTGAGTTTTATTCGTGATTAATTCTACTATGAATAATTTTAACTTGAATTGCATTATTATTAATGATAATTAACAATTATAATTGATCTAATAATATTTTTGTTAAAAAATTTGATTAATAAAAAAATACTTTTTATTCAGTATCACAAATAGGGTATACATCAAACACACATAACCCACCTGAACCCTCCAATCCGTCTAACCCTACACGAAAAATGACGATTTTTAATTTTATTGAATTAGTTAAGAATTGAGTTGTAATTAACCCAAAATAGTATTGATTACGAACATTCAGAAAAAGATAACGGTTAAATCTGATCCGACTCGCGACTTGAGAAATTTTTTCAAATTTATTTACATTCTAGTTCAATATCAATATTTTTTTTTTAGTTGTAGTATGAATTATATGTTTTCTTATATTACTTCATGTTAATAACATCATTTGAACTGTGAATAGATCTATTATAACAGTAATGAGAGTATTCAGGAATAATGATACTTATATTTCTTATCTTGCACTAATGTTTTAGTTGAGTAAATTTGTTTTTTTTTTATATTTTTTAGTTATATATTACGTTAGGAATAAGTTAAAAATAAAGAAATATGATATTTAAAAGCCACAAAGCCACAAAGGTTATTATATATTCGACATTTATTATGACATGAAAATTTTAGAAAAATACTTTGTATAATAATTCAGTAGGATTATATAAACATGATTTGTTTTTAACAAAACTTGAATAATCGAACCATCAAAAAAACAATAAATTGGATTTAATTTTGAGTTATGCAGATTGATGATAAATTATCATAAATGTAAATCTAATTAGTATGAATCAGATAAAAAAGGCCACCGAAACCTGACCAATCGACCCATATACTGATGGAATGAGATCTGGTGCTGCGCGGAACCGTGTAGCGCAGCACTAGAATCATCCGATTTTTAATGATTTGCATCAAGATTTGTGTCAAATATAAAGGTCTTCTGATTTCCATCTCTGACGGTCGATCGCAAAATTGACGGTTGATCCGGACCGTTCATATGCTGTAGCGCGGTACTGCGTTACAGCAGATCCGGATCCATATACTGATATACACCTCTAAATTCACAAATGTAAGTGCAACGGACATATAATAATATAATATTAAAACGGTGGTAATTGAATCGTCGTAGATAACAAAGAATTGTGCAAAAGTTATATGCTTTCTCTAACATTTTTTTGCCTCACATTTAGTTTTAAATGACATTTATTTTCAATAGCAAGATAAAAGTTGCTTTTGTGAGTATAATTGAGACGTAATTGATAATTTTATCATGATAATTAGAGAAAAAATAACAATTACTATTATTCGAGAAGAAATAATTTCTTTCCCACAAAAAAGAAAAAAATTAGTAAAACTACAAAAGATTTTCTATTAAAAGAAAAGATGGAAGAATTTGAATAGAACTAAAAAACATTAGCGACATAATTTATTATATTCGGTCCGGTTTTAGTCACTTTTAAAATCAAAATCTGTACTCATAAATTATTGGTCAGTTTAACTAAAATGAGTTGGTGTATAAATGATTTAATAGTCTAGCAACTATTTATGATGACTTTCAAGTTTCAAGAGATCGTGAGTTCAAATTTATGTGAATATAAAATTTCTATGCCGTTAAAAAATATTTATTAATAAATATTGAAAACTTCGAGTACCCTTATATATCCAAAACTAAAGTGAGTTGGTCGGATTTATCAAGTGGGCTTCCTTAATTCAACAACGAATTTGAATAATGGAAAACCCTCCGCTGTCCCTGTTTCACTCCTTAATGTTTCAGTAAAGGCCCCCTAAAATCAAACTGTGGGGTGCCCATGCGGCAGTGAGAGTGGGGAAAATAGGAGGGACAAAACAGGAGGCAGCGTATCATTGTCCTTGAATAATTATATCTCAAATAAGGAAGTGAATATGATTTTCAATTAAGAATCAAATATATTGGTACATAATTTGGGAAACAATATCTTCTGTGGATTTTTTTCTACTCTCTACGAAGTTTGATTTGGACCGTCAAATTAAATATCAATGTCGACCGTCAACTATTTGATTCAGAAAAAATTGATATTAATAATCTGGACCGTTGATCTTTAATCCAACCGTTCAGATCAAAATTGAGATAATTTTAAAGTCCGGATATCCAATTAATTTTGAGGCCCGTGTATATCATTTCGGTTTGGGCTTTGAAGAATGATATGAAATTGTATTACCAATGTAAATAATGTTAAATATTATCTGGGCCCATGTTTCATATTTAGTTAGAATTTGTAATTTATGTATAATCTAATATTTAATAGAGTAATTGTTCCATTGACACATACATTGGATCACAATTCATAACAGCACAGTTCAATTTAATATAGAAATGCTATTATGCTGTGCAAAGCACTTGCTTTGCAAATGTGGACCATTAGATCACGCTTTGTGTTTCGTGCCAAAATGATGATTGAAGATCCAATGATCCACAATTGCATAGCACAATAGCATTTCTCTCTCTCTATGTGTGTGTGTGTGTATATATATATGAGTGAGGCTATGGTGTTCCGCAAAGTACCAAACACGCTGTACTTCACCTCTATATCTTCGATTTCAAAGTTCAAACAACCGATCCAAATCGTTGAACTTCATCTTCATATCAAAATCTTCTTGGAGATTGAATTTTACATTTTTTTGAATTTTTTACTTTTTTAGAGAGGTCGAAAATCATTCATATCGAATTATCCAGAGATCGTTAGATTAACCAATTTTCCATCCCTTTAAAAAAATTGTAAAAAAATTCAAAAAAATGTAAAATTTGATCTCCAAGAATAATTTAATATGAAGTTCAAGTTTAACGGTTTGGATTGATCGTTTGGTCTTTAAAATCGTAGATATGAATGCAAAGTACAGCGTGTTTGGTGCTTTGCGGAACACCATAGCCTCACTCATATATATATATAGTAAGGCTACGATGCTTGGCCAAGCACAGAGCCTCCCGTGCTTGGGCGTCAAATATCACAAAAGGACAGCTAAAATTTCGATTTATCATGCTCATTAATTTCTTTACATTAAAATTTCCTCGGATATAAATTTTTCCATTTTCAGAATTTTTGAAGTACATGTTTCGAATTTTTGAAAGTGCTCTATTTTTATTGATCTGCAAGCATATTTTATTGTGGAGATCATATTCAATGGTTTGGACCAATAATTTGGATTTTGAAAATGAAAAAAATAGTTGTTGTTATAGTTGGTGTCACCAAAGTTATTGTCATTTGATCCTTCCTCATATATATATATATATATATAGAGAGAGAGAGAGAGAGAGAGAGAGAGAAAGTCTATGATGTTCCGCAAAGCATCGAACACACTGTATTTTTCCTCCATATCTTTGATTTCAAAGTTTAAATGATCGATCCAAACCGTTGAGCTTGATCTTCATATTAAAATCTTCTTAGAGACCGAATTTTACATTCTTTTTTAATTTCTTTACTATATTTAGAGAGATCGAAAATCATTCATATCAGATGATCCAGAGATCGTTAGATCAACCAATTTTTCACTCTTTTAAAAAAATTGTAAAAAATAATAAAAAAAATGTAAAATCTGGTTTCCAAGAAGAATTTAATATGAAGATTAAGTTTAACGGTTTGGATCGATCATTTGGACTTTGCGAAAGTACAGCGCGTTTGATGCTTTGCGAAACACCATAGCATTTCTCATATATATATATATATATATAGAGAGAGAGAGAGAGAGAGTAAGGCTACGGTGCTTGGCCTAGCACAGAACCTCCCGTACTTGGGCATCAAATCTCACAAAGAGACGGCTAAAATTTCGATTTATCATGCTCAATAATTTCTTTAAAATTTCGATTTATCATGCTCAATAATTTCTTTATATCAAAATCTCCTCAAATACAAAAATTTCTTTTTTAGAGTTATTTAACTATGTATTTCAGATTTTTAATATGATCTCAAAATAATAATAAAATAATCAGTATTTATGCATAAAAATAAAGCACTTTCAAAAATTCAAAACATGTACTTCAAAAATTCTGAAAACGGAAAAAATTTATATCCGAGAAGATTTTGATGTAAAAAAAATTAATGAGTATGATAAATCGAAATTTTAACCGTCCTTTTGTGAGATTTGACGCCAAACACGAAAAGCTTTGTGCTTGACCAAACACCGTAGCCTTACTCTATATGGAGATACATATATATATATATATAGAGAGAGAGAGAGAGAGAGATAGGCTAGGGTGCTCCATGGAGCACCAAACCGCTAATGCTCCACATCATATCTCCAATTTGAAAATTTCAACGATCGATTTGAACCGTTGAACATGATCTACATATTTAAAACTACTTCGAGATTGAATTTTATATTTTTTTGAATTTTTTTGCTATTTTTTAAAGAGGTATGGAAATCACAACTTTTGTTGATTTAGAAACCGTTTGATTAGCAACTTTTCTACCTCTTTAAAAAAATAACAAACAATTTCAAAAAAAATATAAAATTCAATCTCCAAGTAGATTTTAATATGTAGATCATGTTGAACGGTTCGGATCGGTCGTTGAAATTTTTAAATTGAAAATAATGAATGTGGAGCACGAACGGTTTGGTGCTCCATGGAGCACCCTAGTCTTATATATATATATTATTCAAACTAGTATATTTTAGCAATCGAAATAGCCAGCCAAACTTGTCAATTAGCCAACAGCTGAACATAAAGAGTGATAGAAACTCTCTACTCCACCACAGATTGTTGCTTTTATTCTCAAGTCATATTGTCCTCGTTCACTACATACACTGGATATACTAAATTAATTGGTCAAAAACCAAACACACATATAGCTAACATATCATACGCCGGAAGAGACTTATCAAATACCGGCACCGACAGGTTATATTATCCCATCATCTACTTTCTTCAAGGAGCCGCCACATTCGCCATTGCTAGAGGCGCAATTTCCTTTCCTTCAATTCCAGGTCCACTTCCTTCAACACCCAGACTCAGTAACACGTTCTCCCACTCTTTTGCAGGGCCCTAATAATGCAAGAGACAAAATGTATTAAATAACAATATGGGATGATAAAAGAGAGAGAATAAGGTAGGAGAACAAAGGGATGCATTATATCAGCTGACCCATATAAAGGGATAAGTATATGGTAATTGGTATAGCCTGCTGAATATTTACCCTTCCCAGATGAGCAGAGGATGCTTGACCCCTATATTTCTCTTTTTTTTTTGTCATTTTTCAAGATGGTTTTATTACCTTCCATGAGAGGTCCTGAGCCATGCAATTCTGAATCATCTCTTTGTGCAATGGTGTGCCGATAACCTTAATGGCGCGTTTCAGAGTTGAAACAACTTTCAAAACATCAGCAGGATCTACCTTTTCACACTGAAGAAAACAAGGTACTAAAGTAAGTCAGTCAACCACGAAACTAGTACTTCTCAGTTTACTCAGATACTAATTAGTGAATACCTTGACATTAAACCGACCCATGTGGAAGCCGGTTTTGCCTTCTATGATTGTGTTCACAAGGCCACCAGTAGAGGAGACAACTGCAGGCTGCATAAATGTTTGTGTATACAAAGATTAGACTAATGTTCCCATAACTTTAAAATGTAAATGTGCTAATTCCTTGTTAGTGCTTAGAAAAAGTCAGATAAGTTGCAATAATGTATCTTATAATCATATCCAATGCAGGCATCTGAATGTATAACAATCAACTTTCCTATATTCTACCTGGGGGTTGTTTGCAGTGCCCATCAACCTTTAAAAGAGAAAACAGCTAATTATGAGGGAAGTGAGTACCGTGCCGTATTGCATGCCTTGGAGTTGAATAAGACCACAAGGCTCGAACCGACTGGTAATAACCAACATGTCAGCACCAGCCATAATTAGGTGAGCTAAAGGGGCGTTGAATTTCATAACAGCTCGGACCTTGTCAGGGTACTTAGCCTCAATGGCCTCCAGTTCGCGCTCCAGCTTCTTCTTGCCAGTTCCCTGTTACATCATTACACAAATAAAAGGAAGTCAAGCATAAAAAAAACTAATCACAACGAGTCATTTATATCCCTAGAAAGTTGAAAAAGAGAACACAGAAATGGAAATGGATCCTAAAACCACAAAAAGAGTATGCACGCATTTCCTTTCTCTAGATTTACACAAGTGCCTAAACTACCCCTCCTTGCATCAGCATTTCATTTGAAGATTCAGATACTTGCACACACATACAATTCCAGATCTTTCGAAGATTCCATTTTGTGAGGGTATGCACGGTATTGCCAGTTCCCTATTTCCGTTTCTTCTGTAATTACAGTAATAACAACATATAATAGGGATTTCTTTCTTACAAGAATGATGACTTGCACATCTTCGTCCATGAGTTCAGGTATAGCAGCAGCAAGAATGTCAGAGCCCTTCTGCTCTTCAAGACGGCCAATGAAGGCAATCAAGGGAATGTCACGGTCAACCGGGAGCCCCGCCTCAGCTTGCAATGCCTCCTTGTTCAGAGGTTTTCCTTCACTCACCTGTATTCAGAAAAGAAAACACATCATCGAATTCATTTGGTAAGAATGAATTACTTGACATCATCTTCAATGTTGTTTTTAATTTTTACTCATCCTTGACTTTCTCTATATTGCTCTAATGCCTCCAGTGTTAAAAAATGAAACCAGCCTTTTTATTATATATTTACATTTTAACTGGAAAAAACACATCCTGAAATGTCGAAATATTGCATTTTATAAGCATCACTCTTAATAAATTATAAATTGCATTCTGTTATACTGTTTTCTTGACAAATTAATTTAGTGATACAATTGCAATATGAGAGGGGAAAAAAGGAATTTTGCATGGTAAGAAGTACTACTTACTGTTGTAGCATCATAGTTAACGGCAATGAATTTGTCGGTAACTGGGTTCCACTCGTTGACATCCATACCATTTACAATACCCTTTATAGATGGTACTTTTGATTCAATCTCCTGGTCTAATTCAACACCACGGTCAACACCCGAACAGAGCTCCTCAGCGTAATACGGGCTAACTGTCATCAACATGTCGCACTCCCGTATTCCGGCTTTCATCCAGTTGATTTTCTTTCCCTTCACCGGCTTGTTATACCTAAAGAACTCATTTTTTATATTTTGTTTTTGGTTCATTGAAGGATATTTATAAGAAATTGTGCAGAAGAAGAATCATCATACCCATCATAGAATTCAAAAGATGGTTTGAAGGTATCAGGGAGGTTGAGAAGGGCAAAATCATCATAAGAAAACCGTCCCTGATATGCAATGTTGTGGATGCAGAAAGCGACCTAATAAAAGAATCATATTCCAAAAATTTAACACTGGAAAATACATCAAAATGATTCTCACAAAATTAGGAATTCAGAGATAGATTATTACTTTGGCATTTGTATAGATACCATTGGGCTGGTACATGCTCTTGAGATAGCATGCCAGAGGAGCAGTGTGCCAGTCGTTGCATACAAACACTACATCTTCACCTGAATAGGCAAATTAGACATACAAATAATTTTAGTATGATTGTAGAGTAAATAAACGTTAGTGTAGTACCAGACGAGATGATGTAATCAAAAGCCAAAGAATTCTATTATCATACCATATGGTCCAGAGAAGTGCTCATTGCTCAGGTTCAGAATCCTTGGTGCCTCAAGAGCAGCCTGAGATGTCCAAAAAAAATTAAAAAAATATATAAAATATTTCCAACAGAATAAAAAAAGTTCTTGGAATTTTCTAGAAAACAAAACTGCAAACCAAGCACAGTAGGCTGAACCGGAGCTGGTTGTCCTGATAGTCAGTACCCGTGACGGGGCCATAGATCTTACCACCCGTCTTTCCCCAGACCTGAAATATTATAAATAGAAACATTATTTTTGGACCGTAAGCTTGAAACAAAGTCAGACAAAATGGTCCAAAGAATTATAATATCAGTTAAATTAATAAATATACATTTGAGCTAAAGAGTGAAAGAAGACCTTTTCAAGAAACATGGGGTGGTCAACAAAGACGCGGTCAACCCCTCTCTTGTAGCAGTGAAAGAAGCGCACTGTTTCATATCTGTCTCCAACTTTTAACTACATGTACAGACAGTTTCTTGCATTACAAACATGAGAGAGAGAAAGAGACTGAAGCATCTAAATGCAGATTTAAATTACCTCAGCCAGAACGCTCGTATCCCATGCATCCTTGTATTGATCATACCTCGGGGTAACAACCATGGTTCTATGTCTATTTGCCTATAAAGAAAAATTCAAAGCTAAAACTCGATAAAAATAGCATATTTATTATTATCTTTGCAATGGCTGCTTTTATTGTTTCTCGAAGAATATTCATAACATTTTTTTTTTAACTCGCAAGAGTATCTGTCTACTTTTCTATTATCACAAAGCACACAAGTTCTACATCACATTGCTCATAAAAATAAAATCAAAGAAACCCAGCCAAAACATTGACAGCCTGGATACTGATAAAAGAGCTCTCTGTGTCTGCAAAGCTATGAAAAGGTATAAACAAATTAATAACATTTTTAAAGCAAAAAAAAAGTTATAGCACAATTCAATATATTCATCAATTAGAGGGTGCTTGAACCCTATCTTATTTTTAAAAAAAATAAAAAGAAAAAGAAGTAACAGCCAAAGAGGTCACTTCCTTGTTTTGCCAAAAAAAACAAAATCTCTTTTTCTGTCCCAATTAGGAAAAAAAGGAGGAGATCTAAGGGAGAGCTTGAAAATTACCGCAAGTGCTGGAGGGAGGCCACCAACCACATCACCGAGACCTCCAGTTTTGCTCCAAGGTGCCATCTCAGCACTGACAAAAATGATCTTGAGTCCAGTTACATTACGCATGATGTTCTCAAAATTCTCATCACCCGCGCTCAGCTTTGGATTAGTCATAGCTGGGCTAACAGCACAGGTCCTGACTTGGAGCGGCTCAACAGAGTTTCTCAGCCTGAGCCCAGGACAGGTGACAGATTGAGCCTTACCGGACAACCTTGGCTTGTAATCATGCTTGTTATAGGCACACTTCGAGAGGAATTGTGATGCCGTGAGAGGTGCCATCTCTGGTTCTTAGTCACTGTTAATAAAACAACCGTTAGGACTTGCATAAGATTTTTGTTCTCTTTCCCATCTTCGTCTTTCTAGATCTTCTTATCTCAGTAAATAATTTTGCATAGAGAAGAATCTTAAACTCTGCAAATTACTAATTAATCTGGCTTTGGTTTAAGTGGATTGTAACAATCTTGTAAATTTTGAGGTAATTGAGTGATTCCTCTTTAACAATCCGTCTGGTATTTTTAGTCCGAACTTGACCATAAAATGTAAGAAGTGACAAAAAAAAGTTCTCTCTTTTCCAAGTTTCAAATTGGATGAAAACTCTACACATCTTTAGAGCTTCAGATTTCTCCTTTTTTACGAGCTAAACCCATATTAAAGAGGTATGGGGAAATATGTGATCAACAACTTAACTAAATATAATTTCTTCAATCCTGACACTGTAACACATCCACACACCCACAAAAATAAAGAACACAATTTCTATAATCTCAAATAAAAACCTTCGATTCTCAGCCATAAATAACTACACAAGTTAACAACATTTGCTCTGATAGATCAGGTTTTACCCTCTTCCGATCACAGGCTAAACCCCTAGAAAGTATTAAAAAAGGTTCAAAAGGAAGAAAAGAAATTAAAACCAATGTACCTTGCGCTTTGATCGAGGAGCTGTGTAGAATTTTCTTCTTTACTTGATCTCTTTTTACTTGATCTCTTCTTAAGCTAAACAGGAGATTTATAACTGTTATAAGAAAAATCTGGGCTAGTGAGAGAATTGAAAAGGGTCGGTTCTCACACTGTCACCTCTGGCACAGCTCGGGATCAATGCCTCCAATTTGTAACCGTGAATTTCGCAAAGCGCCAATTTCCACGTGGCGCATTTTTAGTAATTGCATGTTAGGAGCTTCTCGATCGTCGATTCACGTCCCAGGGGGTCCCTACTCCCTCGTTGTTTCAGATGTCTCCTATTTTGCAACGAATGGATGTTTCCTGTTACGAGTTCAGAGATATTTTGAGGTGTAAATGCATATCCTTTCTATAGAAAAATGGAGAAGAAGAGAAACTATTTTTACAATTTGCTAAGTTCTGTAAAATCTATTTTGAAGAAGCCAACAGTCACGATTTGTACGAGTTCAGATCTTGTGCGCGCGGCGCAGATAATCTAAATCATTTAATTGCATTAAGAATCGCGCAAATAAATTTTAAAAATGTAGACCATCATTCGTTACTTATAATACATTATTTTATGAGCGTTCAATTTCTACGGAATAGTGTCACGCGACACCAAATTCGAAATCCGATTTGCACGAAGGAAATTTAGATCAGAATGTATCGTGCACGTTTTATGTGCACAATCTCGTACTTGAGATCTATGATACGTAGAATAAGAAATCATAGTCCTTAACAAATTTGTTTAACACGGTATTATTAACAACTGTCTTTTAAGTTGTAGTTGCAAATCTAATATTTAGAACGTTATTTATATAAAATGTATATACAAGATACATAAAAATGTAACAAAAATTCAATGATGTTTATAGAATAGTTAAAACTTTTAATATCATGTGAAATAATATTAATCAATCCGACGTTTAAAATACATCTAACGTTTTACTTTTCTAAAATATTATTATGTTAATTTTAAAATATTATTATTTCCGGTTGAAATATTGTGAAGTAATTTTAATTTATAAACTTGAAAGAGAGAATTTGAAATAAAGTTATGACTTCTTTTTCTTCGACGATGCAGATCAAGCTGCTAGTTTTCACTGCTTTTCGGCTAGATTGCCTAGGTACTTTCAAATTCCACCACATCTCGTGTTGAATACGTATCTAACACGAATTAATATTGTTCACTAATCAGATTCAACAGGATACGACTGGACTATTGCGACATGATACAACTGGGATACAACATGATACGGCTGAGATTTAATTTTATCACACCCTTCTTTGGGACATTTATGTTTACAAGTAATTCTCAAATTATGGTGCTCCATGTGAAACTATATAACATAATTGACACGAAAGTAAACTCCTAGAAAAGATAAGATAATCTCTTGTCCCATAAGTTTCCATTTCACAACAAGATAACTAGATAAGTGAGGCATTTCTTTTATTTCAAGACAAAACTTTACCAGTAGTTGTTTTTAATTATTTAATAAAATGTTACCAATAATATTCACAATAATATTTTGAAATAAAAATGGATATTTTAAGTGATCAAATTGTCCTTAATGATTAATATGAATGTTGAAAGGATGATAAATACTTAATTAAAAAAGTTGGTTACAAAAACAATATTTAATTTGTAATACTCATTAGCCACTTTCATAAAAGATAAACTATATAATAATATTATTTATTTAACTACATTCGTTTCATTTGTTTAGCTCCGTCCTTGCCTTTCTCAACCTCTGATATTATTTTACGTAAATTGTCACATAAAACAAGTGAGTTAGTAGTAGAGTAATATATTCCCAAGGCAGAGGTTGGTACAAATTTAAGCAAATTGATATATACTAGATGTATGTCTTCGCGCTCCGCGCAAAAAAAAGTTAAATTTTGAACTTTTGTGTTACAATAATAAAATTATAACAAATCGTTTAATTAATATAAAAAAACAAAAAAAGGCAGAAAAAAGCTGAAAAGCTATGAACGATGACCGTCGATGAGAGATGAGTATCTTAAAAACTAAAACACTCTTCATTCATGAGGTATGCGTCAATCGCCATAGGTCATGCGACATGCGGTTTGTGTTATACGTCGTGCATCATAGATTATGTGACATGCGATATGCGTCATGCAGCATGTGACATGTGTCTTGCGTCATGCGTCATGCGACGATGTCATGCGTTATGTGTCATTCCTCTAACGTCTTGCGACTTGCAGCATCATGCGTCATTGTAATGTATCGTCACGCGTTATGCATCATGTGTTGTGCGTCATTCGCCATATGTGTCATGCGTCTTGCATCATTCGGCTTGCGTCATGCGGCTAACGTCATGCGTCAATCATCATGCGTCATGCGTCATGCGTTGCTCCTCTAACGTCATGCGACTTGCAACATCATGTGTTTACGTCATGCATCATATAACATGCATCATGCGTCATGCAACATGCGTCATGCGTCATGCGTCGTGCGTCGTGCGCCGTGCGCCGTGCGTCGTGCGCCGTGCGCCGTGCGCCATGCGCCATGCGTCATGCGTCTGACGTCTTGCATCATGCATCATGTGTTATGTGTCTTGTGTCATACGTCATGCATCGTGCGTCATTCCTCTAACGTCATGTGACTTGCAGCGTCATGCGTCATGAAACATGAATCATGCATCATGCGACATAACCCATGCGTCATGCATCTTGCATCATGCGTCATGCGAAATATGATTATTACTACATAGATGCACATGTTTTTTTAGGAGGGTTCGAAATGATGGTTATTCCTAAAAAAATTTATTTTACATGCGTCAAGCGACATACGTCATGCGTCATGCGACATAACCCATGCGTCATGCATCTTGCATCATGTGTCATGCGACATATGATTATTACTACATAGATGCACAGGTTTTTTGCAGGAGGGTTTGAAATGATGGTTATTCCTTAAAAAAATATTTTACATAGTTATTTATGCCAAAAATTTCATATATATGGTCATTTTTTATTTTTTTTTAGTATATATGGTCATGTTTGAAATTTATTTCCAGAGCACAAGCGGCAAGAGCATCAAATACATGGTCATTTTTAAATTTTTTTGAAATTTATTTCCAGAGCACACACGGCAAGAGCATAAAATACATGGTCATTTTTTAATTTTTTTTAGTATATATGGTCATGTTTGAAAAAATTTTCCAGAGCACACGCGGCAAGAGAAAAAAAGGAAAACGTCCAATTTTTCTCTAGAGCACACGCGGCAAGAGCAAAAAAAAAAAGCCAAACGGCACTGTTCATTCGCGAACAGTGCCTGAACGTAGGAAAATGATATATAGTAATATTCTTAAAATAATCTTTTGATTATCAAATTTTTGCAAGCAAAATTTATTTTTTTAAACTCTCTTTGCACCAATTCGTTTATTAAATTTTTGCTGGCAAATAAAATGTAGGAGTCAATTTGATTTTGTAGGAAACTTTAAGGACTACTTAGTTTTTATTATATTTTAAGATCAAATTCATGAAACGAAAAACTTTAAGAATTACTAGATTCTCTGCAAAAATGTTCGGGCCATAAAAATAAATTCTCTATATGTTATTTAATAAAAAATTTATAACGAGATACTTGTTTCGCTAAGACATTTATTTCACAACTCAAATTTGTTAGATTAAATTCTTTATTAGTTTGACAATTTGCAAAACAAATCAATACTAACTTTACACAATTGAGTTTTGGTGAGTTACAGATTTATATAGATACAATTAAGTATTGGAAAGACTTCATGAAGCATGTACAAGTCAAGAGAAACACGTTGATATTAAGAGAAAGCAAAACAAAGCCGCATAGAGGCTTGCGTTACAGTAACGCAACAGAACTCCTAACTTACCATAATTAAGGTAAATACTAATTAGATATAATTAAATCCAAAAGAATGCAACAATAATTAAGGTAAATACTATAATCCAACAAAAAAAAAATCTTTTGTAACAATTAAATTAGATATAATTCCTTAAAATAATTGAGCTTCAAATCCCTAAATTACCGTATCTCTTAAATCCCACACATGCCACTTGTTGGTGCAATTCAGTTAGTATTAGCAAAAAAAATCGAACTCCTAATTACGCAATTGCAATTCTCTGTCTGAAAGATCTAAGGTAGTAAATTTAAATAGCGGAAGTGTGAACTTACTTTTCATCTAGTCGAGTTACTTGTTGATGGAAGAAGAGTGTGCCTTGCTGCAATCGTTTTGCTTTATCCCTCGAATTGTACGCTAACAGATCCTTCCAAGAGAACACATGTGCTCTTTTTTTCTTCGACTCACGAATAAAGTCTAGGTACTTTGTTGTTAATGGAGAGAGCAAGAGAGAGTAATATGTGCAACACATGCACAAATAACACACCAATATCCCTTGGAGACACAACACTTAAATACCAGTGCGTTTAGTATCTTGAAAAGATTCCGTAATTATGATAAGATCATGTATCTTCTTTATATTTTAACAAGATTTCATATTCTTGAGATCTTAGTAAGATTCCGCATCTTTTTGAGATCTCAACAAGATATTGTCATATTTAAAGATCATGACATCATTTCGTAATCTATATAAATTATGACATGATTTATTAGATCTTCATGTTAGTATTAATAAAATTAATTATAATTGGTACATCATCAATTATAATTAACACTTTAATTTTATATGTATTCATATTCAAAATTTAACGAAATATGTATTATGTCATTTCTTAATTGATCACATTTATATGACATATCTCATATTACACAATGCAATATTAGTGATAGTACATGATCTAATAATTATATAACACGTAGTGCATGTACTTTATTTATTGAATTTGACGTCTTTATTTCAACAGATCAAGGAGCGAAATTTGGAAAATTTAATAATAAGTATCTTAATTACGCACAATTTCCAGGTACATTACGAACAAACTATGAGGCACTAATAATTTCCATTGAAAAATGAAGCTAATATGCCATCTTTAGAAAAAGTAAAAAAAAAAAAAAAAAAAAAAACTATACAATGTCCTATGTTTTGATTCCTTTCTACGACAAATGAGTTCTTTTAATAATACAATTTGGTAAAACTCGAGTCATAAAAATGATGAAATGTTAGAGACATTGTATCAGCAATTCAGCACCCAAAAGTTAAACTGCAAAAGCTCCAAAATTCCCATCAGCATCGCGCGGTAGTTGTTTTGGTTTCCATCAACATCCGATAAACTCTATGCCAGAAAAGAGAAATGCGTCATGAATTAATTAATTAATGCCACCTCCAATTATACTGGTAACCGGTCTGAGAATGCACAAGGACTAAATACTGTGCAAAAAAAAGTTTGATGTAATTATAAAATTGGGAAAGAAGACGCACCACGAGCTAACAAACAAAACGCCGTGCAGTTGATTTCAGAAAATGTTTCATTTGGGACCCAGCAGAAATAATATTTTCGCAAAGAGACATGAGTAACATGCTGTCAATTGTCAATTGTCAATTGTCATGTAACAGAAATAATGGTTTTTTTATAGTAACAATTGGTAGGATTTCTCTCTCTTAAACAGCAGCGTGTGGAACCGTTAAAAATAAATTATAAAATTATTTTATGGAGATGTGTCTCTTGATCGTTTAGACGAGGGTATATAAAATAGAAGGTTATGATAATATGCATAATCTTTTGTATTATGTAATTATTTATATTTGAATTGTTCAACAAATTAAAATTTAATTTAAGTTGCTTAATAAATTTTTCATATTAAAATTTTATTGAAAATCTGATTTTGTGATTTTAGAACTTTCTTACTATTTTTTAATATTTTATTAAACAACTCAGATTTAATATAACCAAATGTCAATTTCTAGATTTTTTTTACAATAAAAGATAGCAAGAAAACTCTAAAAATCACGAAATTTAATCTACAAGATTTTGATATGAAAAATTTATTGAGCAAATTAATAACCACATAATATGAAAGAAGATGTACTACACATATTACCATAGCCTTGCTTTATAAGATACTCCGAGATATTTGATACCACTTAACAATGCAGCCGATATTATGCTTATTCAGTCTACATCTATTTATCCGGCATATATAATATGCTTATGAAATCGGCATGTTAATTGTTTAGTTGAACCTCATATTGCTTGTATGAGCAAATTTATTTACTTTTTTAGAAAAATGAGAGTCTTTGCTCATTTTATTCATTTAATAAAAAGTTCAATTACAATTCTGAAAACAGAAAACACAAGTTTCTCATGAGGAATGAGATTCTTGTAAAGAAAAGAGAAACAAAAAATAAAAAAGGAACAAAATGTGAAGTAAAAAGGTCAATGAAATGGGAACTAAAAAGAAGTAAAACTAAGCTAATCACATTGATTTCTTTGATGTCTTTTCAAGATGTTATATTCTTTCATAACTTCATGTATCATAATCCTTTTATTTTTTGTTCTCATCTCTAAATATTTCATTGCACATTTCTCTTCATAAGATGAATCATCAAATGAGCAGAAGTTTCTTTTCTTTTTTTTGCATTCAGAATTGCAGATTTGCATGTGAGATCCATTACTGATATCAGTGAATATATTGATTGGCATATTTAATGTGAAAGCTAGCATTCTCACCCATCTATGTTGCAAAAGTACATTCAGTGAACAAGTACATAGAATTATCTTCTCCTGTTTGCAAAGATAACAGATTTCAGCTAAATTTCATCCCTTTTTCTTCAAATTCCTCATTGTTAGAATTTTATCTTACAGCATAATCTATCGAAATATCTAGATTCGCGGAGGAACTCTCAATTCCCAGATATGGCTAAGTTAGATGCATGTTGTGGTGTGTTCTTCATAAACATATAAAAGAATTGTACCATATATTTTCTAGTCCCACTCTCTTGCCATATAAATTGATCGAGTTCATTTCCACCAATTAAATGCACATTTTGTAGCAAATGACTTATTTGCATGAGTTGTTGTCTTGTCTCATCTCATAGATTTGTTGAATAAAATATGTGCTCATTATTAAAACTATGTCTTTTAGCATCTATAAAAAGACAGTTATCATCCCTTATATATTAATATATGAAAACAAGGTTGAAACTGGAATTTCAAAATACCATGATCTCAATTATGATGTCAAAAATTAGTGAATCTTTCTGAAATAGGTATAACTTGTAACATGATCTCAAAGGTCTGACCAATTTCCTTTATATTTTTCTAGCATTGAATTATTGAAGATTGTACCTAAGGTCTTTGTTCTATCAGTATTGCTTCATTTAAATCCACTTACAGACATCTTTTCCTACTAGTCTATTCTCATATCCACTTAGCCAACAACGCCTTGTTAAACACTTTCATACAGTATCCTTAATCCTCCATGTGCTTTGGCTTACTTAAATGCATCCATTTTATCAAGTAGATTTTCTTATTTAGAATTTTTATCCCTTGCCAGAAATTTTTTCCTCACACGATGAATGTGTTGAATTATCCAGATAGACAACTTAAATACTGACATATAATAAATTGGTATGGCAACGCAAATCCAATTCTAGCACAGGACTCACACCAAGTAATCACAGACAACCCAAGTGATGCCTGTGTCACTCAACTGGAAGTCATAATCAATTTTGTCATTTGGCGCGAACGCTGCAGGAGGGTGTTTCAAGACAGACGAGTCAATGAAGTCCAGATAATTCGAGAGGTGCTGTCAGAAGAAAGGAATTGGTTCAACAGGGAATAGATGTAGTAGCTATGACAATTTAGGCTTCAGCACACATACTTTGCCTCAAATTTCTTATCTATTTCTTTAATTTGTAAATATTTTGTACAATGCATCACAATTGTGATGGTTTAATAAAACTTAGAGGCATGACCTTCATCTTTTCCTAAAATAAAAATAATAAATTGGCATGGACATCATCATTGCATTAACCAAAACCAATCTTCTCGCAGACGATAGCTATGATGCTTGCCATCCTTGTAATATCTTGTCACTTTCTAGATGAGAGGCATGTAGTCTTCATTTTTTAGTTTTTGGCAGGACAATAATTGTTGGATTAAACACATCTCTTGTTTGACAATTTGCAAAACAAATCAGTACTAACATTTCACAATTAAGTTTTGGTGAGATGCAGATTTATACAGATACACATTGTCGATGCAAATGCTCAAATATGCATGTACAAGTCAAGACATACTCAAAGACATCAAGAGCAAGCCATTTGGGCATTTTTCAAAGCCATGTGTTACCATAACGCATGCTCAACCTGTAACAATGGGTGCCCAACTCGTCACAACGAGTGCCCAACCCGTCACAACGGGTGTCCAACCAGTCACAACGGATTGAAGAGAAGTGATGAAGAACAGAGGAGTTTCCAGAGCTATGTGTTACTGTAACGCATCACTAACCCGTCACAACGAGTTCCCGCTCAAGAAGGCCCAGAAGTCAGTGAATCAAGAAAAAAAGGAAAATCTGGAAAGCTGCCAATCCGTTATAATGGGTTGCATGAATTCGTAACGCAATGGCAAGATTTCAAGATTGCAAGACTTCA
This sequence comes from Eleocharis quinqueflora, assembly GCA_964058865.1. Classification (NCBI taxonomy): domain Eukaryota; kingdom Viridiplantae; phylum Streptophyta; class Magnoliopsida; order Poales; family Cyperaceae; genus Eleocharis; species Eleocharis quinqueflora. The sequence goes on from CAXKVX010001448.1 coordinate 51,197, forward strand.
AGAAGTGTCCAATCTATATATACCTTGGGGGTACGAACCAAGAAGGCATCCAAAAACCTTTCCCAAGCTTTCAAGCATACATTTGAGCATTAGAAAGAGCACCAAAGCCTTCTCCTACAGCTGCCTAACCAGAGAGACTTAGAATAGCTACAATCATCTAATTGTCAATTCGAGAGCACTTATTCTAGCTAGCTTTGTTAGCCTTTTAGTACACTACATTGTGTTGTCAAGTAGTGCATCAATGTTCTAGCTTGACTGTGTAGTCAATCAGATCTTTTATCTTGTAGAGTGGTGCATCCCCTTGCATAGGTTTAGAAATCTAAGATTAGTTTGCTTATTGAGAAGAAATCAAAGATAGATTCCGTAATTGTAAAAAACACTTATTGTTTATTTGATTCCATATGAGAAGGAAGTTTTGGTTCCGAAAGTCCCGTGGATGTAGGGCTAGTTTGTTTGTAGATCGAAACACGTTATATCGCGTGTTCTTGTGTACTCTTGATCTCCCTTGCTCTTTACTATCTCTCTTTACTATACTTGCACTTTGTTATCTTGATTTGCTCAATTGATATTAGTACTTGTTTGTTTGTGATTTTAGCTAGATTATTAAGATCTAAAAATTTGAATTGTAATTGTTAAAAATACTTTCGCACTAGCACTTGATTTTATGACCCCGCTCTAACAATAACAGTCCTAAATATTTCATAGAAATTTGCCCAACCTACAACCCAACAATGTGGCCCACCTTTGCCCATCATCTTTTGCACTAGATACCAATGCAATTTCTGATTTTCCCATATTCCACTTTTTTTTGATAAATTGACAGCAGCTGTCAATGTTTATTACTTGTACAATAAAAGATTACATCTGCATCATCAAGCTGTCTACCCAACACCTTCATATACCTTGCATTGTAATACTTCTCACTAAATCCCACTCCGCACTTCTAAACCCCCCCTTATGATAGTCTCTCACAACCTACATACATATCGCTACCTAAAACCACGTTGCTGGTGTTGATCATCCTTCTATTAGCAATGTTGCAACCAGAGCAGTGACTCCTGGGCAGCTTGCTCTGCAATTCGCCTCGGCGGTATAATCTGTGTCTCAGTATCAAAAATCATCTTGTTGCGAGTCTTCCAGAGTAACCATAATGTTGCTACAAAAGCCGACTGGCATCTCTCATATAATGTTCCTTGTCGCCGCCATTCCCATATAATGAAGAGCGAATCGTCAGCATAGAGTGTGCATGCCATTATTCCTCTCATAGGAGCTGTCATTGCATCTGTTTGTTGCAATCTTGAACACCATTTGAACAAGAAGTTAGTTGTCAATATGAATAGGTATGAAGATATATGATCTCCTTCCTTGACACCTCGGCGAAGAACAATATTTTTCTCCAATGCTCCATTTAGAACAACTTCAGAAAATCCTTCCAAAATTATCCAAGCAATCCACCTATTAGGAAATCATCTAGCTCTCAAAATTTGCAGGATAAAGCTAGCCCTAGTTGATTGCATCAAAGGCCTTGCGACTTACGAGCATCAACCTTGAATAATGCCAAAGGTCTGTGCATTAGATTAGCCTGCGGAATTGCTATTTAAGCGTATAAAAAAGTCACAGTAATCTGCGTCCCTTGATTAAGCATGTCTGATTATAATCCACCAGAGCATCAATGACACTTTGAACTCTTGCTAAAACCTTAGACACAATCCTCTGTATTGCATGAATTAAACTAATTGGTCTGAAATCTTATGACCTGACAGCATTACCAATCTTAGGAATCAAAATAATATAAGAAGAATTCATTTCCTAGCGTGAACCAGCTACATGAACTTTAATTATCTAACAACATAATAATTTAGCAATCTTCATTTTTGTTATCAAGTCAGGACATAAATTATAATATAAGTAATCATAGTATGTATGCATACATATATATTTAAAATTGACACTAGAACTTTATTTTTCCCTTACAGTTAGGCTTGCTATAAGTAACATATTGGGCCAATGAGATTTTACGAAATTACCATATGATTGAGGTTATATAAATTCAATGAATGAAAAGATATTGGTAAAAGACAACTATTATAATCATGATTACTTTTTAATTTTTTAATATAAAAAATCATGATTGTTGATTGGTTAGTAACATATTACATGTCAAGGCACTAAAGGATTGCTCAGAGAGAATATAAGAGTCTAATAGAGAACTTAGTGTTAAAATATTTTCATTTTTTCATCGAGGCATTTCATCAAGGATCTTCCATGCTGCTTGGCATTGTAGCCACCTCACATCAAACCAACGAACTTTCATATTTTGATATCACTTCAATTTTTAACATCAACTTTTTGTTTTTTTTGCATCAGGTGTATTCTCTTAGACACATCATATGTTGTAAAATGCGGACTTCAATATACGTGCGTTCAGTCACTACATAACGCATATGCAGTACCGTTATGTGAATATATATGTGGTTTAGTATGCAGATGTATGTCGTGACTTGTAAAAAAAAGATATATATTTTGAAAAAAAAAACTTTAAAACATATGAACTAAAAATAAAATATGATAATATACAAATATAATGTATTTCCGTTAATAACATATGTATTAATTTTAGAGACTTGATATGATGAAAATGTAAATTCAATATTGAATATAAATTCAATATAGAATGTAAATTCAATATTGAATATGCGAATGCATACGCTGGATAGTAGCAGCACGAGTCATTGCATGACTCGCCCCATCGTATATACTGTGCAATTAAGAAATAAAGATACGTCATTCTATGATCTATTTTACAACGTTTCTATTTAGCAATGCAGCTGGATATTGTATATGTGACGAGATATCTGTATCCAAAACATCTTGCTGTGTATACTATGCGAATTTTAATCATATGTTAATTCATAACTCCCAATGGATGATGCATTCCTCAATGTTGCATTGCAAAATGGCTAAAAACTGGCATGCTCTTACGCGAAATCAAGTCCATGACATGCTGGAAAAGTCCTAGCACTCACAAATACATAATTAAAAATTTGATATTATATAAATGAACTGTATAAATCTACATATGCGATGTACAATAACCTCTCGCATGCACGATCGAATTCACATTTTTTTTTTTTAACAAAACACTTCATTTCTTGGTGAAGATCAAATAATAACCATAGCCCCATAGCCATAGTACCTTGCAGAGTTGCAGTGCTGATATCCAGTTTGTCTTATCTTAACAGTGTTTCAAGCCGAAATCTGATACCCCTTTGCCATCAGGCAGTCCGCAAGCATATAGTATTTTATTGCAGCTCATTTATATGGAATATTACTATATTAGTAATGAACTGTTGTATTTGCAAAGTGCAAACAGGATCGTGTTCTCAGCAAACAATCTGATTATTATTATTCTTATTTTTCATTCCATTAAGCATATTGAAAAAACCATCATTTAAGAAACCTAGTAATAAAGACCTCCATATTATCAACTGAGGGAGTTTCTACCTCGAAAATTGTTCTCATATATATGCATTTGCATTACGTGGAACATTACTAGTTGCAGTCAGTCAGTTACATCCGACATGCATTTGAGAACTAAATCGGACTTGTCACGGGTTTTGTTGAATATTTGAACACCATCTCAGAAACAAAAACAAAAGGTACATTCAACCATGCATATATGTTACAGTTGTGTCAACCCACTGCGCATTATTCCAACACAAAAAAGAAATTTATGAGGCACCAATGCACCATCCAACTAGGCAATAGCTGCTAAACAAGTAATCCCCAAACTGAGCAACACATTTGGAGAAATTGCTGAAAAACCTGATAATTATATGATAAGATTACATGTGCAATAGAAGACAAAAGCTGGGAGTATAATCACTACTGAGATGTTGCAGATAAATTACTCAATTTGCACAGAGCTTGACAAACCAAACTAACTCCTGAGTTCAACGGAAAAACTATTAAATCCACAGTACATTCAAAAAACAAAAATTGAAACCTTACAGAAAAGCTAGCAATATCCTCATAAAAGGGACCCGATAAAGAAAAAAACCCAATTTTTTCTAGTCAAACAAGCTAAAGCCCATATCATCATCACTCTCCTCTTTAGCCTCCTCCTACAAACACAATAATAGGAGCATCAACAACATGCCACGGGATATAAATCAAATTATATCCCAAGACCACAACTACAGAAATGGACACCTTGACAACAAATGATAACAATGCATGAGATGCATGAAAAACAGGTAACAACAAATAAAAATAGTCCAACAGGATCAGGAAATAATATGGCTATGTTCTCGGAACATCCTTGGAACTAGATGGACATATGACAGCCGATATTCTAACAGATCAAGAATGATAATTATTTGTATGAAATTAGTTAGGTACACAGTAGTAAAATTGCTCTACAAAATATGCAGGAGGAACCAACACTACAAATGCAAAATCATCCATAAACAAGTCGAATGAATGGAGAAATCTCACCTTCTTCTCCTCGGCAGCAGGAGCGGCCTCCACAGCAGCACCACCAGCTGCAGGTGCTGCAGCTACAGCAACAGCAGCACCAGCACCACCTAAACAAACCAGAAAGTTGGTAATTCTATAATTTCAAAAGCATCACAACCAAATACTTTCAGCTTTAATAAACATTTATGTTGTCTGAATGAGCAATAAAATAAGCTACATAAGCGCGTATCAGATGTAACTTCTTATTTCCACATCAACAATCTCATTAATCAGGACTTCGACTTGCAACAAGCTCAAGTACAGAGATACTCAACTACGTGTCTAACCACTCCACAAGTAGAGAAAGCAAATCAAACCTGAACCACAGCTCAGGATGAGGTCTTCAACACTTCTCTTTTCCAATAGCTTTGCAAAGAGGGCCGGCCAGTATGCATCGATCTTAAGGTTAGCAGATTTGACAATTGTGTTGATCTTGTCAGCCTACACATCCAAATTATATAGCAAGATTAAAAAAATAAAAACCCATATGATGCATCTAAAAGTTCATCAGTAATTATGCAATCTTAGAATGCTAATTTAATGTATAAAGGATACCTCATTCAGTATGCTATTGAGTGTGTGAGGTTTTTTCCTGATTATTAATATCAGCACAGAATTGGGACTAAAGATTTTGTTGTTGTTGTATTAATATCAGCACGGAATTGAAAGCTGTGGACTGACAATTTTTACCTTTTTTCCTATAAACATGTAGGGATCATTTGCAAAAAGATACTAACATATAATAAAGATTATATATAGAATTGTGCTACTATGCCTTGCAAAGCGCGGAAAACACACGCTTTGCAACTGTAGACCACTGAATCACGCTTTGTGATTTGTGCCAACATAATGATCAAAGATCCAATGGTTTCACAATCGCAAAGCGCGCGTTTTGCTGCTCTTTGCAAAACATAATACTATCATACTAACAGAATTGACCGCTTGATGCGCACATTCAAAGATATTCAAATGAAGAAGGCACGTAGCAACTGAAACCAGTCTTTGTTCTGTGTGTGTGTGTGTGTATATATATAGAGTATGGCTAATGTGAAAACGTTCACATTAGCCAACTTTTTGTGGTCAAAATTTAAATTTAAGTTACTCAATAAATTCTTCATATTAAAATCTTATATGAAATCAAATTTCGTGATTTTTAGAACTTTCTAGTTATATTTTAAATGTTTTTTTAATATTAAACTGAACTGTTTTTAAAAAATATTTAAAATATAGCTAGAAAGCTCTAAAAATCACGAAATTTAATTTCTTACAAAATTTTGATATGAAGAATTTATTGAACAACTTAAATTTAAATTTTGATCACAAAAAATTGGCTGATATAAAACTTTTGCACTTCGACCGAAGTGCCAACGTTTTCACATTAACTATACTCTCTCTCTCTATATATATATATATATACACACTTTCCAGCACAGATTCAAAATTCTGAACATTTTACCATAGAATAATGGAAAATACATCCAAAATGGTTATACATGTTGACATCAAAAGCTTCAGAAGAAATTTTTTGGGGTACCAATTCGGTTGATCCATGTATAATTATATAGGAGGGAAACGAAACTCTAATCCCATAGTAATCATCACAAGAAATTAACAGATAGTTCACCCGATCGGCTTAATGTTTTACTTTCCAAAATAAAAAAAGGAGAGACTAATCACAAACCGTGATTGGGATGCCATCATCGTGCAAGATGAGTGCGGCGTAGGTGCAAGCGAGCTCTCCAACTCCTGCCATCGAAATAGATCTAGCGATCTGGTTCAAAAGCACAATAATGCAATATACGAATCAGAACTTCGTCTGAGAAAGATAGACAGAGACTGAGATTAGAAGAAGGCTACCTGTGCGAGAGATGATTGCTAGGGTTTTGCGTGCCCGAGAGCAGAGAGAGTGGCGGCGCGTGAGGATCTGGAGAACTTTATAGAGAGAGATTAGGGTTTTGTCAGAACACTGTAAGGCTTTGCATTTTACCTCTTAAAATTTAAAACAGGCTTGTTTTGTTTATACTTCTGACAAAGCCCATGACGTCATTTGTTGGGTCTTACATTTTTACGCTATTTTACCATCCTCTTGACCGTTCGGCCCAATGAATGAGCACAGTTCAAGTTGGGTCCAGCCCGGAAAATATCATTTGCTGTACTTTTTGCACCAGACTACCGGAAAATTAAATTTTCTGCGAAATTTTTGTTAGAGAATTAACGATTAGAATTAATAATATAAGAAATTTCTTTCGAATCATATATTAGTGGTCGAGCGTTGATTTTTAATCCGACGCTTCAGATCAAGTTCCACAGAAAGAGAAAAAGATCCGCAGAAGATATTAGATCTGAACCGTCGAAATAAAGATCGCTCTACCGCCACAAATATGATTCATATGAGTTTGAACTTAGGCTGCCTGCCGATGTAGTGGGTTCTTGGACCACTGCTTGACCTTTATCAGCCTTAGAAGGAGTATTATCAAATCAGGAGCGTTGAAATTAAATCAGAGGTTTAGATGAAGAAAGCACCTTTGTGATGAAAAAAATGCACCCAAGGATACAATTTCGGATCAAGTCGTCTAGGTGTCTAACTCGCCTATACAAACGCAATTCCATTTCAACCCCACAACTCAACAGAAGATTAATTAACTTTTTAGCGCAATTCCTAAGGGTGTACATGGATTCGGATAAATCGTCTAACCCGCCCGATCCAATCCAACCCGACCCAAAAATATCAGATTTAAATTTTATTGGGTTAATTATGGATTGAATTTGGGTTAACCCGCTAAAATATTATTGGGTACGAATATTTAAAAAAAGAACGGTTAAAAACTTGACCCGGTCGTGAATCTGTCTCCGCTAAATATATCAAATTTTGTTACAATAATTTATTTTGGATAATGATTTTAACAATCAACAAAATCTATTATATAAATATTGAGAATGTTGGGCAAGACGTGGGTAGTGTTGTTATCATATTTTACACTTTGAATCAAAGCGTGTATTTTTTTTGAGGTCTCATTTCCATGTTTATAGATCTGTCAAGACTTATATACAAATAATGTGCATATGCAAAGAAAAATATCTATAACAACTTGCTTATTATGATTAATGAAAATGATTTTTGTATGTTGCAGTTGCATTTTACACGGTATAATTTATTTTAATCAAAATCCGCAAAACCCGCTTAACCCGACCGCCACGCTTAACTCGACCGCCATAAAAAGAATGGATTAGATTGGATTTGAGTTATGCGGGTTGGTGATGGATTGTAATAGCAATAAACCCGATTAATATGAATCAGATTGAAAAAATGACCAAAACCCGACCATCATGATCCATGTACAACCCTTGAAACTTTGCTTTTTGACCTTGAATACCTTGACAGTGAAGCAAACTCAATTAATCTCAAATTCAAATAGTGCCAAGCCAAATAAACACTTGCTTGATAATTTAAGAACCTCTCTAGATCAAGAGAGATTGAATCTAAGCCCCAAAACTCAAATTGAAACTCCAATTTTACTTTCTTATCCCAAATGCCCCTGATAGTGAAATAAATCAAATTAAAACCAAATCATAGCATGGCAAATGAAATTAAAGTTTGTTGGATGTTTGTTGATAATGTCTAGACCAAAAGAAGTTGAATTAAGCCCTTTGAAATCAAAATTAAACTAAAATTAGGAGAGTCTGGTGCCAAATCAACTCAAACCAGACCCAAACCAATGAATTCGATCATGCAGATGAAATTGAAATGTAGGAACACTTCAAACATGTTATGAGACTCAAAAATAATCTATTGTATGCTTTAAATCAACCAGATAACTAAAAAAATTTAGAAGTTAGACAAAATTCGATCTCAAAACAGGTGGCGGAGTTCCACCACTTCCGGTGGTCGCTGGCAGTGGGCCCATTTGACTTCTAACACTCACATGATGCCAAAGATGCACTCCAATCAAGCTGCCATGATCTGGCGTCCATGCACGTCGAAGTCGAGCTTTGGTCAAAGTTGTTGGGAAGAAGAAGAATGAAGAGAGAGAGAAGGTGTATGTTAAGATCCAACGGCCCAAATTCAAAATCCTTGATCAAATCAGACGGCTCAAATTAAATCTCTTTGTATTATATGTAGTATAATTTTGTAAATATAGCAAATAAAGTCCAAATATTCTGAAATAAATATTTAACTTCTTCTAAATTCATGCTCTACATTTCCATATAATATATTGATATGTTTTGAGCATTTTATTTCACTGTAAATTATTAAAATAAAATAAACATCATTTTCTTTTATTTTCTATAAAAGAATAAAATTGATAGAAACCTAAATAAAAATGCAAAAAAAAAATATG